>ML777429.1:1708264-1772507 GCA_009831015.1 Picea engelmannii | reverse complement strand
TTAACCATTAAACTCTTGGATGCATGCATCTACCATTTAGTTGGACTTTTGTTGTGGGTGGCAGGGTGATACCACTATTATTGTTGTTCCTTTCAATAATTGACAAGATAGAATTTGTTCTTGATTGAGACTTTGAACTCGTCCCAAGTTAGGGATCATGTGGCTCCAAGGTTCTATCTGTTCTCACACAGATTCTCCCACCATAGAAAAGCTTCTCCAAACATGTGCAACTTCATGAAGGAAACTATATCTTCATCTATGAATTGTTGTACTTCATAGAATGAATCTAATTGCTTTAGCTGACAATAATCAAGCTACAAGGTGCCCATCTGATCGCCATAGGGAAAAACCTCTACCTTAATTTCCACTTTAAGAGAAGAACCTAAATTATGTGATGAACTTCCCTTCGAACTACTTGAACCCTTGCACAAACTTCCTCCTAAGTGTTGTGTTTGAATGGTAGCCTACAAATTTATCGTAAAGGGTGTTAAGGTATACAACAAATAGGTGATACTTACTATAAGAACCTTGATAGACTTGACCTTTGTAATAAGGCTAGCAACTTTAGTTTCAAGTTACTCAAGGTGACTCTGCATATCATCTATAATTTCTTTCCTTTATTGGGAGGGAGGCTTCACCATACATTGTGTAACAAATCAGCGTATAGTGATGAAATGAATGCTCAAATACCAACTTGATCCAAGAAGGTGCGCTTTAAAGGAAATAATGAATCCACAACAAGAAGAATGTGGGATGTCTTTCTTCTCTTTACACAATCACTAGATTATGGAAAAATAGATTAATAATCTACTCAAACATACAAGAATAAAACAAACAGAATTGGCACAAAGAGTTGGGTGGAAATACCAACTCTAAAATCCCATTAATATAAATGGTTACACAACAAAGATATGACCAACATGAAGCTAACGACCCAATACTACTACCACCTACCACCAACTTGATTATAATTGAAGAGTGATGTATAAATGATATTACATGCTAAGGGAATAAGAAGAGTTAGAGCAGTTTACATCTCCTATGTTCATATCTTCATTACTTACAACAATATACAAATGTCAAGAAGATAAAGAGACTAAGGGAAAATATATGAAGGTTTTTATGTTGGTTGAGCTTCCTTGTAACAACCTTGTGTTTTCCATCCTCATTGATGTGCTTGCGCTAATCCAAGCTATGTGCGCCCAAGTCATCATTTACATAAACACAACTTCTTATCAATGCACACCATAACATAAATACATGTATCACTTCGATGCATGCCAATATTGTCACCACAATGTGTGTGCCATACTAAAACAAGTATTTTGGGTGAAATTTCCTCTCACAAAATTCTTCCATCACATAAGTAATCAATCTTTGATTGAATTTTGGATTAAGAAGGGAAGACTTTGAACAATATCCCTTGATCTTCGACCCTCAAGTTCTATAGAGAAGTTATTGTTACAATTATAGATATACTTGATAGTGACTCAAGATATTTGATATCATGACCAAAACTAAAGGCCAGATATGGGCTAACCAGCCTTGACAATATTATACTTGATAGGATCCAAAATTTTATCCTTGATTCTCTCTTCATCACATTATATCCGCAAGCTCCTCAATCTTAGAGGAGATACTAGAAATGGAACCAGACTAAGGCTTTTAATAAGCTTGCAAATGGCTATAAATGGTTGCGTACAAGGCCAATTTTGGATGGCCAACCAAATAAATTATGGAAGATCAAATCTACACAAAACAACTTGTCTTTTTTGGTTGTGCAACTTATGGACCATGTTATGGAACCCAAAAAATATTTGTTTGTGGGGCCACTAGTTATGTGAGACCTGCCTATACATGAGAATTATTCACCCTATAATTCATAGACCTAATTGTCCTCAATGTGAACAATTTAAATGCTCAAGAATTGTTTTGGGGGTTTGTCTTGTTGCCAAGTCTACCTAGGGAAAGGTTGAATCCTTTTGCAAATAACTTCTCTCTGCCTCCATATCCTAGAGAGGCACTCTTCTAAGACATAAGATTCCTTGCGACTATAGAGTTTTAGGCTCTATGGAAACTCATTTGTGTAGCAATTTTGTTTTACTTGTGGAATAAATGGAATGATGGCCCATTTAATTAAAAATAACATGCTAGATCTTTTTCATGGTTTGACAACTCTCTAACTAATGAGAATATTTCTTTCCAAATCAAATAGGTGATAGAGATGGCCCACCTATTGATAGTTTTTGTATTTTTGGGGAGGCACCCTTTGCAAGATGAGCAAGGAGCCCCCTGGTGCCTCCCCCACTAGATATGCTCAAAATTAACAATGTTAAAGATAAGATGGTCAACCACATCATCTGATTAGTCATGTAGTGAGGGAGAGATGAGAAAGGAGGCACAACTAATAACACCTTCATGTGCAGAAAAATGACATGTTTCTTGTTTTGGCACTTGCAAGAACCAACACTGATAAATTGTCCAAATCTCACAATGACAGGTGGACCTAATTGTCATTGAGACAAGGCCTATTGCTATGGTTGAGGCCCAACCCCCAACGATTATGATGACCCATCGCATGACATTGGGATCCTTCATGTTACTACTTAGTGTTTCTATGTTAATGCTTGGCTTGAGGGGCATGTTTTATGTATCTTTGTTTCATGAACTCTCACTTTGTTATATATAGCATTAATGGTGTCTTATTGGGCTTATGGGTGTTTTGGTAATTAGAAAATGTGATTTTGAGTTTTGTTAATGCTTGCCATCACTATGTTTGAGGCCCCTTTTATATATTTTGTATAAAAAGCCATCTATATACATATCTATATTGATCATATCTATATATTGCTTAGTGTTTCTATGTTAATGCTTGGCCTAAGGGACATGTTTTATGTATCTTTGTTTCATGAGCTCTCTCACTTTGTTATGTGTAGCATCAATGGTAGCTTATTGGACCTATGGGTGTTTTGGTAATTAGCCAACGCACTTTTGAGTTTTGCCAATGCTTGTGATCGCTATGACCCTTTTTAATCTTTTGTATAAAAATCCATCTACATACATATCTATATTGATCATATTAATAGTCAACATAGGATATTTATTCAAAAAATATATTTTCAAATTCATATGTCCTTCTAGGTCGTTAGGTTGGTCAAGATATGAAGTTTTACTTTTAAAATGTTAAGTGATTGAGAACATTGTTAAAAGCACTTATCTTAATTTTCAAATATCATTTCAGAGCAATCTACGTTGTAATCATAGCATGAGGATCCTAGACATTACCAAGCACATTGCTCTATACCTTCAGTTGCATAACAATTTCAACTCGCAATAGAAGTTTAAGCTTCTTACATGTTTCCCAAACATCATGAATTTTTAGTCTTTTGGAGTTTTCATCTTATTCGTTGTTGGGGACATTTTTTATCAAATTCAATCTGTGAACCTGTGATATAAAACCTCTAGATTCTCCACTGCATGATAAATGATTCATACGTACATAATACTCTCCTTCAATACCAACCTTGGGCACTTTAATTAGCAGCGTTCCTCTAGCAGAAATCAGATAGAAACATTGTCCTCTAGCAAAAATCAGATAGAAACATTGTGATCCACAGTTTTTTGACCCAATTTGGAATTGTGATTCGAAATGGATCCATATAACCCCTTTTCAAAAATTTATAAAAAGGATAATATTGGCAAAGTTTGAAGTCAATGTTTTGTTGGAAATGATCTTCAAAACAAAAGGCCAAAGATCTCATTTTGGCCCACAAAAAGATGAAACAAATCACTTGTTGGTTGGCATACATGTTAGGATATTTAGACACTTAGGAGTAGTTAAGTTCATCAGTATGCATTTGTAGTTATGTAATCCAACGGTCATGATATGTTCTAGACATAGAGTGATTCGACGATTCATATGCTCCTTGATCTCAATGGCTATATTGATCTATGGCTTAACACGTGATTGGTCCATGATCTATATTTAAAGAGTGCGGAGGGTCATTTGTTGATGATCGGTTGTGAGAAACTCTCTTGTAAAATATTTTTCTTTTGTATTAATATATTGCTTCAAGTAGCCATGTTGACTAGGGTCATGAACTATTTCTATCTTCAATGGTTTTAACCACGTAAAAACATCAGTGTATTGATCTTTGATCTAGTTGTGTGAGTCATTACTGAAGGTGTCCATCCTGTGTGGTACCTAGTTTTTTCGAACATGGTATTAGATCTCGTTTGAAGACTCAATCTCATTGTTGATCAAGATCTTGAACCCATGTTGTTGCATTTCTGAGTTTTGATATTTTTGTGCATTTCTAGGCTAAGATGTTTTTTCCATTGGTCCAAAGCATCACTTTCAGTTGAAAACGCTTTTCATTTCACTCAAAAATGTTATGTTTTCCCAATATATAGTCATTTTTGTCATATCCAAAGTTTTTTGCAAGTGAAAACAAGGGTTTTGGGATAAGCATGCACTTCAAGTCAAAGAGTAAAAAAAAAACTCTTCCATTAAAATAGTTATATATTTGGCACTAGCTCAGTGAGTTAAAAGTTGTTTTATTTAATGCAAGGTTTTAAGTTCAAGACTCTCAATTTTAGGTTACTTTTTGAAAAAAATCATGCAAACTTGAGTTATTTCATAATTTTATTGTAAAGTGCATTTCACTAAAACTATAAAAGTGAATCACTATAAAGTAATTTTAATATCATTTTTAATTATTTTTTGCATGCAACTTTAATTTATAAAGCAACTTCATTATAAAATTGATTATCACTTGTACTATAAAAGTGGATCACTTCTTAAGTAATTTATTTGTAAAAGTGAACTTATAGGTAAATTTAGGAGGGGAATTTTTTTTTTCTCAGCCACCTCATTGTGCATCCATCACCACGTGAGCCACCTTCTACCTTCCATGTGGCATTTTGGTTACATTTTATGCCTTTTTAAAAAAAACATAACTTTCACATCTGAAGTTCATTTTCAGTGCCAGTTTTTTTTAAATAACTTATTTTTTTGAGAGCTTTCCATACAAACAGTCAATCTCAACTTTTGAATCCATATTATAAGCATATTTTAATATGGCTTCTCCAAGTGATATTATGTTTACCAATACCAACTACTTCTCATGGAAATCTCATATGGAAGATGTACTAAGAAGTAAAGGATTATACCAGATTACCTTGGGAAAAGAACAAGCCCCCAATAATGTTGGGGAAAAAAACCAAATTGGATAATAAAAATGATGAAGCATGTGAACTCATTGGAATTTCCATCTCTCTTGATTTATGGTTTCACATTCAACTAATTGATAACCCAAATCAATCCTAGGCTAAGATAGAAGTTGTATATGGTAAAAACAATGTGATTCAAGCCCACCAAATTGAAAATTAGTTAATGACTTTAAGACCAAATGATTTCCCTTGTATTGAAGACTATTTATCTAAGTTCAAAACACTTATACTTTTACTTGAAGACTGTGAAATAGATCTAAATGATGACTGATGCATATATGTTATTCTTGCTCAGCTTGGTAATGTATATTGTGTCTTTGTATCTACCTTTTATGCCACCAGAGAAGCTCTATGGGGTGCTTACCAAGCTCCCACTTTTGAGTCTTTTTGTGATTCTCTGGTTAGAGAACAAGATAATCTCTTGGAACTTGGAGTGATCATCACTGCAAGTATATCTAACAAAGCCTTAGTGTCTTAGTAGAAAGATAAAACCAAACATCCAAAGAAGCAACATCCTCGCAACAATAAGAAAAACAAGGGTCCCAAACCCTTTCATCCAGCTTCTACTCCCAATGGTGACAGAGGACCAAAATCAAAAAGTAAGAAGACTAACAGGAATTAAAATTTGTGTGGGTGAGATGGTCATATCGAATCTAAATGTTTTAAAAAGATGGAGGCCTTAGAATCATAGATGAAGAAGCACAACATCAATATTGATTCTTCTTCTTCTAACTCTTCTTCTCATAGGCATGCACTTTCTACATCTGGTTTTTCCTTCAATGCAATATCTATGTCTTATTTTAATCAGTGGCTTATTGATTCTGCAGCATCTTGTCATATGGCTAAGGATAAAGCCATTTTTTCTGCTCTTAATGAATGAACACCAAACAAATATTTGTTAGTGATGATAGATCTCTTAATGTTGTAGGCTATGGAATAGTTAAGGTAGATAATGGTCATTTCAATGATGTATTATGTGTTCTAAATATTTCATACAACCTTCTATCATTGTATCAGATCAATCATTCAGACGAAGTTAAAATCGTAGAGTTTTCACTTTACCAAGTTGTAATCAAGTATTTTAAAATATCCTAAATATTTCCTAGCAACTGGAATTGTTTATGATATTGCCAGGTTGTACAAATTTGACAACTTTGTATCATCATATTTTCCATCATTTTTTGTTGCTCATAGCGGTGACTTGAGCAAACTTTAGCATGAGTAGTTTGGTCATCTAAACTATCGTTCATTACAACAACTAATTAATCAAATATGGTGACTGGACTTCTTGTTTCTTGCATAGATGGTGTTTATGTCGGTTGTGTTCTTGGCAAACATCATCATGATAGTTTTGTAAAACGTGCCTCTTGGCAATCCTCTACCCCTTTGTAGCTTATTCGCAATGATTTGTGTGATTTGTTTACTTCTCCTTCTTTCTCTAGGTTCAAGTACTTCTTAACTTTGATTGATGACTTCTCTAGATGCACTTGGGTTTACTTCTTAAAACTTAAGAGTGAATGTTTTGACATGTTTTTGGCCTACAAGGCCCTTGTAGAAAAATAATCTTGACATCAACTACAAATCTTAAGAACAGATACTGGAGGAAAATGTGTAAACAACAAATTTACAAGTTACTATATTGCACAAGGAATTCAAATGCAACATATTATTCCATATACACCACAACAAAGTGGTGTTGTCGAGAGAAATAATCACACATTAAAAGAAATGGAAAATTGTATGATTTGATCTAAGGGATTAAGTCTTCGTTATTGGACAAAATCTGTCAACTATGCAAATTACATAATAAATCGCACTCCCACAAAGGATTTAAAAAATAACACCAAAAAAAACATGGACTAAAATTAAGCTAGATGTAAGTTACTTCTGTGTATTTGGTAGTGTAGCATGGGCTCACATTCATGATGATAAAATGAAAGCATTACAACCTAAAAGTGAAAAAATGCATTTTTGTTGGATATTCTGAAGATGTCAAAGGTTACAAAATTCTTCAACTTCATCCAAATGAAATAATTATTAGAAGTTTTAAATTTGATGAAAATCTCTTGGCCAACGAGCCTAATTCAATGTTTGTGTCATCTTCGGTGTATGATCCATATTTGAGGTTTGTGCCATCTTCTATTCTTATTCTGGTTTCTTCTTCAGATGATGATAGTGAGGATGAAAATCCACCTCTTCCTACTCACCTTCCTCCAAATGAGTCCATTGAATATGAATCTGCACCACCGCTTCCTAGAGGGGTCCATTCAACACGAAAAGTAGCTGGTGATCTTGTTGGTGATCCTTCAGATTAGCATTGGACACATTCATAGTTCCAACAAGCCTCCTCTCTTTTGGCTCAAGTTTCAAAGACTCATGATCCAGACACATTTGCAAAAGCTTTTGTCCATCCAAATTGGGACATAGCAATGAATGAAGAATATCATTCTTCAATGGTGAACGATACTTGGGATCTTGTACCTCTTTTGAAAGGAAGAAAACTTGTCCGATGTAAATGGGTGTATAGAAATAAGTATGCATCAGATGGAAGTGTTGAAAGACATAAGGCCTGATTAGTTTCCAAAGGATTCTCTCAATTGAAGGAGTTGACTACAATGAAACATTTTCCCCCATAGCGAAAATGAATTCCATCCACTTTGTTCTATCCCTTGTTACCTCACATAAATGGGAGGTCTGTCAGATGGATGTTAAATTTGTCTTCTTGCATGAAGATTTGTAGAATAAATCTACATGGAACAACCTCCAGGATTATGTTCAGAATGACTCCAACCTTGGATGTCGCCTTAAAAAATATCTCTACGGTCTTAAGCAAGATGATTGAGATTGGTATACAAAAATGGACATCTTTCTTCTTGACACTGGATTTTCTAGATGTCATTATGACCCCAATGTTTATACCAAGAAAGTAGGAAGCCATATTATAATACTTACTCTTTATGTCAATGACCTTATCCTCATTGGTAGTGATCATAAACTTTTAACCTGTGTGAAATCTAGCCTCAAGAAGAAATTTGAAATGATGGACTTAGACTATTTGCATTATTTCCTTGGCCTCCAAGTATTGCAAACCAAGGAAGATTTTTTTATTTCTCAACCTAAATATGCATGTGACCTTATTTTCCACTTTCACATGGAAGATTTTAAACCAACCCCTTCTCCCTTCCAGTCTAGAGTCAAACTTATTTCCACCTGTACTAATTTTGAATTTGATGTCACTTTGTATCGTTAGTTAGTTGGTAGCCTCCTATATTTGACTAATAATCATCTTGATATTTCATTTGTTGTTGGTCGTGTTGCCTGGTGTATGAAAACACCCCATGAAATCAATTGGCAAGTAGCAAAAAGGATACTTCGGTATATATGGGGTATGGTTCAGTTTGAAATACATTACAGTTCAAGGAGGACTCCTTTGTTGGTTGGTTTCACTTATTCATATTGGGTCGATGACCTTAATGATCGAAAGTCTACTGCGAGTTATGTTTTCATCCTTGGTTCTGGACCTGTCACTTGGGCTTGTAAAAAACAACAGAGTATTGCTCTATTTTCAACAAAAGCAGAGTATTGAGCAACAGATAATGCAAGTCAAGAAGACTTGTGTCTTTAACAGATCCTTTTGGAGTTTGGATTCTAGCAACAACAACTGAACACCCTCTAGTGCGACATTCAAAGTGTCACAAAGATTTCCAAAGATCCAATCCAACATTAGCATAGCAAACATATTGAGCTACATGTGCACTTCATCAGAGATCTCATTCATGGTCAAGCTATTGAAGTTCTTTTTTTCCCTACAAAAGATCAAGTTGCAAACATTTTCACAAAGTATTTTACAGAAGTGAAGTTTTCCAAACTTCAATCCATTTTAGGAGTTCAGGAAATTATCATTAAGGAGGGATAGGCTCTAATGCCTTCTTCCTTCTCCTCTTGTGTCATCTTTGTAAATACTTCAATTCTATCCCAAGTTGTTCTTAAGGGGAATGTTAAGATATTTAGACACTTAGGAGTTAGTTAAATTCAACTAGGTATAATATGTCTTTAGGTAAAAGTGTGTTTCTTAAGTATGCATTAGTATGTATTTGTAGTTATGTAATCTCACTATCGCAACATGTTCTAGACCTGTACATAAAGTGATTTGATGCCTCATATTCTCTTCAATATTAATGACTATATTGATCTGTGGCTCAACACCTGATTGGTCCATGATCTCTATTTAAAGAGCATGGAGAGTCATTTGTTGATGATCGATTGTGAGAAACTCTCTTGTAAAATATTTTTATTTTGCATCAATATATTCCTCCAAGTGTCCACATATAAACATCGATGTATTAATATTTGATTTGGTTGTGTGAGTGGTTAGTGAAGGTGTTTTTCCTGTGTGGGAATACCTTATTTTGTTGAACAGTACTAAGTAACGTTATAATAGAGAACACTTTCTTGATGGAAAAACAACTGTAAGATATGGGGGAAAATGAAGCATGGAAAGAAAGGGGGCAGTAGCATAAATCACTGAGAACTCAGAATGAAGCAATTTGTTCATAGATTGGTGGACAAAGACAATTTTGAGCCTATCCATGGTGAACAAGCATTGTCTTTAAGCCAAAACAATTTGCAAAAATACCAATGATGAGTAAGAATACAAAAAATGTCTTATTGAGAGTGTATAAATCCAGTTTGTAATAATTCATGAACATAAACAGAAACCATCAATTGTTGGTTTTCCCAATTGGGTTTCCAAAGTAAATAATGTTGTCTATGTGTTAATTGTGTTGATAATTATAGCTCGGACAGGAACTTCCGCATAGGTTCAGTGTGAACATGCAAAAATAGTTTGGCATGTTTACGAAAAGTAATTCTATTTTCGAAAAGTAAATTCTATTTCATAATCCACTTTAGTTAAAAAGCGAAAGTATTATTTTTAGCAATCGAATCTAAAAAGTGTATTTCATACATGCATGACTTAGACTAGAATTAATCTCAAAAATAAATTAGGGTTTTGGTCTCAGTGAAAACTATAAAAACAAGTCAAGATAGAGATTTAACACATACAAAAGAACACATGAGCAGTTGAGCAGGTTGTGACACTAAGAGAGAAAGAGTCCAGGAAGTCAAGAAAGAGGCATTTCCAAGAAACACACAGTCTTGTACAAGGATATGCACAGTTATGTATAGTTGTACGGAGTTCCATACTGTCCCATTGATAGTATCATACGAAACCATGTGGTCATACGGATAGGTTTGTATAGCGGCACAAACAGGTTGTACAGATTGTCTTGCAAGCCGTACAACAGTTTTTTGTTGTTTCTGGTTTTTTTGAGAAATTGTACCTCTCAGTCGAGCTGTAAAAGCTCAAGATTGAGGTGTTTTTTGGTATCCATCCAGTGTTGTTTTTTGGGCAGCTTGTGGAGGTGTTGACGCTTGAATCCGTCAGGACTGAAACAGAAACCTCACGAGGATATGAATCGTCCTGTGTTTTTATAGAGGTGGTACTCCTCTTTGACTTATGATATTCTTTAATAAATTTAGATCAAGAAATAATATAGGACCTTAAGATGGTCCAATCTTTATACTCAAAGAAAGATAAAAATGTTGAAAGATAAAAGATTTGTTTTAAGAGAATTCCTTAGAAAGGACTAGGAACCTCACACATCACACATTGCACACAATTTCCTCACATCCATCATAGTGAAAATAAAGATTTTTTATCACACATAAAAATAAAAGATGGTTCAGACGCATAAGAGAACTTTTATATAGTAAATACTTTCATAACTCAAAAAATATTATGATGAATCAATTTCAAATACTTTATACTCAATGCTCGGAGTTATAAAATACAGTCAAAATTGATCCTGAATGAATTCTCTTGGGATTTCTCAAAAATAATAGAGTCGGTTACAATGCTTTGAAATTTAAAAGGCGTTTGTCTAGAGGACTGGGATTAGGGCTCTTGCAGACCATAAAAGTAAACATGTATAAGGAAATAAACTATAAAAGGAAGAAGATGGGCGGATGTAGAGCAACAAGATCTGAAAATAAGACAAAGAGAAAGTTATCAGATTTCGGTTATACTTTTCTATTCAAAGAAGAAGAATAATTGGATGAAAACTGATAAAGAAAGTAGAATGTGATCAACATGAACTTACTATGATGGTCTCTCTCTCTTTTTCATTTTCTTGTTGCTATCATTTTATTCTCATCATTGAAGGTTATCGGAATTGTCCCAACTGTCGTTTCTTATCCTTCTTCAATTAACTTATCAATTTCTCCTTTAAACCAATCTTCAATATAGTTTTTCATGGGCGCAACATTTATCTCATGTCTAATTTTGATATTAAATAATTGTCCTTCTAAATTTCTTAGATCATGAGAAATACCATAGATTGATTCTTCAATGTCTTGATTTTTTATAGAGTAATCAATAAGCCAATTGTCAATTTCTTCTTCACCATACTCAATTACTCTATTGAATTTTTTGATCAATAATTCTTTCAGTGTTTCCACATGTTCATCAAATTGTTGCTTTGTCATAAAAATTGAATTAAAGATTAATTTGGGATCTTGAACTTCTTTAGTGCTACCTGCCAAGTCTTTTAAATAAATTTTCTCTCTTTGTTATGACTTCACTGCAAGCTTGAACAATATATTTTAGATTTTTAATCTTTTCTATCGAGAAGGCGTTCAACTGTTTAATTCGAGTGGGGGAAGGAAAATCTTCTTATCTCCTCTTTGCCTATGTCATATTTCAAACTTTTATTCCAAATGCTATGGCGGCATCTGTATAAAACCCTTCTTCATTTTTAAGGTCAGTTTGAAGATATTCATGGAACGCATGCGCTCTTGAACCAAAAGAAACAATACTTTTAGAGACTTCACATGCCTCTATTACGAGTGACATTCAGTATTAAATATTCCTCTCGACATAATTTTGAATAGCCATAATAAAACTTGATGATCCTTTGAATTTGGTACCTTATATGGTTGGCTTTATCATAGTTGAAGAACTAGCCAAAATGGGAAGAGGCATCAAGGCAGTTTCCAATTCTTTGATTCTTTCCTTTAGCCTGGCATTCTCAACTTCCAAACCATCAATAGAATCATAAAGTGCATCCCTGGATTCCTTGTGAATTTTGGAAATTTGAGATGGTCTCATATACTTAAGGTCACCCTCTGAGCGGGATTTTCCTTTCTTATTTCTCTAATCATTTATTTCCAATATTAACTTTTTTAGAAACTTTATCAAAGACAGCACTCTGAATAGTAAAGGATTTTTCTTCACTGAAACTTTCATTCCCGACAACTTCCAATGCAGTATTTTGTTGAACAGCATGCTCCTGTTGTTTTATTTCAGGAAATTTTATCTTTTCAATATACGCTTCCAATTCCATATCTTCCAAAGAGAAACTTTGAATATCATTTTCTAAGAGAATATTCTCCTCTTCCTGCAATGGAGTTCTTCTTTTCTTTCTTACAGGAAGTTTGAGGGAACTTTCAATTTCTCTGGAGGGAGGATTCTTATCTCCTCCTCCACTAGAGCTATTGTTGACATACTTCTTAACTAAGAAGGTTGTTGGAGCATTTCTCTTGGATGTAGTATTTTTCGGAGTGGCAACTGGAGATTGAGCATTCCTATCACCAGAATTATTTCCCTTTTGTTTATAATGATCATTATTGCTGAGTAAGGTTTCCAGATCAACAGTATTATGTGCAGGAGTGTTCTGGCTATTGATTTCTTCTTCTTCACTCAAAATAGTTTGAATGAAAGAATTATTAAACCCCATTGATTGCATATTACTCAATACAAATTCTCCAAATCTTATTTTATTCATATTCCTCAATACAAATTCTCCAATCTTCCAGGGTAGAGGAATAAACTGTTTTTTTCCTTTTTCATGGGAAAACTGCAACCATAAATCGTATTGCCTTGCTACCTCCATGATGAATAATTTATCGGGCACGTAATATGGAAGAAAGAAAGGATTTTATTTTGAACAAAATATTCTTATAATACTATGATTTTCCATTTTTTCTATCATTCCTTTCTTCTCTAGAAATTTGGCAGCTTCAATAGATATCCTAGAGGTGCTTTCGATATAAAAGTTTTTTGAAAATTGAAACGAAATCATTATAAAATTCATAGAAAAATAAAGGGGTTTTATGGCTCCATAACGCCTGATACCAAAAGGTAATAGGGTATGCTTCACATTTTATCCTCTTGTTGATAGTCAAATTTGGGAATTGGTAACAGTGTGCGATAGGAAATATCAAATATGAATCCATAAAGAATTTCTTATCATTTTTGTAATGCAATAATTGGGAAGCGATTTTGATGGAAATGAGCTTACCCCAATCAAAAATAGCTTTCTCTTGGACTGTAAAATACAAGATATATAAAATCATCTGAGATATGGAAGCAATATTCACATGACCTGTTATTCTGGTGAATAACCATTTGATTTCTCAATAAGGGTTATTCAAAGAGCTAACCTGAATTCTGGTTATGTCCATTGGTATGGACGCAGGATTATCCAAGTATTATGGCAAGAGGTCAAGCCCATTATTATGTTTCTTCAAAAATTATTTGCAAGCTTCACCTTTGAAGATGAGAGTGGGATCTGGCAGCTTTAACATTTTACGGAAAACTTGAGGCGAAAAAGAAATTGGGGAATGTCCTTGGAATTTTATAGCCCTTTGATTTGGTATTTATTTTTCAACACACCATGCAACAATTTATTTACAGTTGAACACCTCTGGAACACAACCAGCAAGAGCAATCTTAGATGTCCAAATCACATTTTTGTTTCTTTGAGCAGCAGGAGGGGAGGAATAATATCAATATACTCTCCACCACTGGAAATTCTAATCTTCGCGGACAAAAATATTCAAAGTATCACCACATAAATGTTATCAAGTTGATGTTGCCATTAAGTTGATATAATTGTTTCTTCGGTTGAATGATATTTACAAATGATTTTTTTCGAGAGATAATGATAATTTAATCCCCTCGCAAATGAGAATTAAGTGAATATTTAATGAATATTTCTCGATCCATTCGCCATTAATAACGGATTTTTCGAAGTCTACAAAACAGTTGTTATCATTTAAACAATACTTATTGTGCATTGGCAAAAGCAATGTAATGGCGGGGGTGGAGATGAGATATGTTCAATTTGAAATTTTCATGAACCCACCAACCCATGAACCTGTAGTTGGATAAGCTATCCCTAGAGACTAAGTATAGAAGGTGGTCGGTCGGACACGTGAATATCAAAAGAATGGGACATTTGGGAAACCGTCATCCGTGAAGAGAATAAAAGTTAAGTGATGGTCGAAATGTAGAACGCGGAAGTTGAATTGCAATGTGAAGGCTAGGGAAAGGGAAGGAAAATATTTGAATCCGCATACCCGTGAATTACAAAAAATTCTAAGTGTTGAGGCGGACTTATGCATAGGTGAATGAACAAGAATGCAAGTGTGACAATCTGCGGGTCCGAAGGTCCACAAACATGAAAATGGCTTAGTATAGTAACCAAGAAAGCGAAAAAAGAAGGGTTAAATAGGAATAGGAAAAAGGGAAAATATAGAAGGGGGGGGAGAAAGGCTATAAAGAGTTGGGAAAAAGGAATAAGGGAGGGGAAATAAAAAAAAAAGCATAAAAGGGGTTCAACAATTGGCTCCAACTGTGGGATGATAACCCCCTGCGGGTATTCAAGAATCCAGAATCTTCATGACCATATGTTTTTATCCTTTGGGCTATGGAGTCGAATAGTAAGGATGTACAAATTAAATGAAAACTATGAACAATGAAGTGAGAAAATTTCAAGCGAAAAATCTTTTCATGTGTTGCACATTAACAGGAAACATTAACATTTTCCCCTTCATGACTTTGAGCATATATGAATTGAAACCCAAGATATTTTCAATGATGTACAGCCCAATTCATAGTGCTTCAAAAAAATTGTGCATTGATGGCTTCTCCTTAGCTTTGTTCCAAAGTAACACTAGTTTGCCTTTTTGAAAATTATTTATTGTTGCGCTCTAATCAAAATATTTTTTGACACTCTACTTCCTCTGAGATGTTCTATGCAAAGCTTCACTTCGTTCTTCTTCCAACTTCAATAGTTGATTTAATCTCTATTGCATAGGAGTAATATGTTCATCATCTTCTGTGTTAACTGCATAAGTCAAGGCATTTAGTTCAAGGTTGATTGGCATTTTTTCGTCCTTCCAGTAAACCAACATATACGGAGACATTTCAATGTTTTCTTTCGGAGTCATTTTGCTCGCCCACAGAGTGTCTGTCAATTTCAAATGTGAATTCCTTTTATTATGATCAATAGTTTTCCTTAAACTCTGAATGAGTGTCTTATTGGTAGATTCAGAAAGACCATTCCCTTGTGGATAATAGTTTGATGATTTCCCCATGACGATGTCATATTCTCCATAAAATTCTGTAAATTTTGACTCGATGAAAATTGAACCATTGTCATTAATGAATTTTTCTGGAACACCAAATCTTGATAATATATTATCTTTGAGAAACTTAATCAATTCTTCAGAGTCAGCCCTTTTTAATGCTACTTCTTCTTGCCACTTTGTGAAGTAATGTGTAGCAGTGAGGATGTATATATTTCATTTACTTGACTTTGGATTTATTGTTCCAATGGCGTCCAGTCCCCATTGAGAGAATGGTTGTTCTACAGACATGGGTTGTAATGGCATTGTAGATCTTTTCGTCTTCCATGAAAAATGTTGAAAAGAGATACATTTTTTTACTGTAGCATATGAGTCCTTGAAAACTAATGGCCAATAAAATACATCTCTTATTATTTTATGCATTGTAGTAGTGGGCGCAAAGTGTCCCCCACATATACCTCCATGAAATTCTTGCATTAATTCTTGATCTCTCTTTTCATCAACACACCTTAACAACATACCATCATAATTCATTCTAAATAAGACATCAACAATCAATACATACTGGCTTGCTTTCATCTTTAATGTTATTCTTTCCTTTGGGGTCATGGTGACAGGGAATTGTCCAGACTTTAAATAAAACATAATATCCTTATACCATTCAGAACCAGATATAGGTTTCCCAATTGAAGTTGAAACTACTTCGTTCAAAGCATCACCACTTGCAATTAATGTGCACAACCCTTTCCCTTTCACTACTTTTAAAGGATTAATTTCAATGTCATACTCTTGAATCTTTGCCAACCAATTTGCCCATTTCCCTTCTCTCAATTGTTGATTTAAAAGAATATTAACATGAGAGGATGGAACATATGCAATGACATGAGAATTTAAATGTAAGTCTGACATGTGTATGAGTAGCAGATTGTTCTTACAGTACATGCAAAAATGACTAGTAGTCAGCCCAAAGGTGGTTCTGAAGATGAGGAGCAAACATTCAACCAACAAATGCCTTTGTCTATTATTAAATCACATGTGCTTGCAAAGGACATCAAACAACCTGTGGTAAACTTTGAAGCAGAGAAGGTAACCTTTTATCAGTTAAGTATTCCTTGCCATCAGTTTCATGACCCTGCCAATGAATACATGGAGTTTCACTTTTCAAATTCTTTGGAGCCTACAAACTTTATCATTTTGTCATCATTTGGAGGTAATATTGGTGATCCTAAGAATGTATTTAGTCAGTTGTCACACTTTTCTTGCTTCGTATGGATCATTTGCAGTGAAGAGAAGAATTATGTTAAAAAACAGTTTGAGTGGCTATGGTGGAAGTTTGTTTTCACCTGAGAAAATTGTAAAATTCAGTTAGAGTAGGGTCATGTATATAAATAAGCTCGTGTTCAAGCATTTCAGTTTTCAATTTGCTTTTAGTATTTGAATAAGCCTCCACCAGCCCAATGGATAAGGCATTGGAACTGCATGTTCTTGGAGCCTCATGGGGAGGTCTCCATCCCTTGTGGATCCAGATGTTAACACATAATATTGATCATGTAAAGGAAGATTTATGGTTTTCAGAGCCTACATTTAACCATTTCTCTAGGATTATGTCATACCATCAAGAACTAACAGCCTCCTCGAAGTGTGCAATCTATATTTGAGTTGGCACTGTGAAATAGTTAAGGAAGAGGGTTGTAGGTTAGATAGGTTGCAGGCATTCTGATGCAAATTCAAAATTACCAGCATCGAACTCAAGGTCATCAGGTAATCCATGAGCCTTTTTGTCTTGTTTGGAGGTCAGGAAAGGAGTGTGGCCACTTGATTTTCCTTTGGTGTTGCAAACTAGCACAGGTGTTGCGAACTGAGACATGTGTTGTGAAATTCACTGTGAAATTTCTTGTAGCAACGGCTTTTACATATTTGATCATAAATCCAAAACAGTGTTGTGGGTTTCTATGAAATTTTTTGTGGAGGAAGATGATATCCTTGTTGACTTTCTGAACAAATTTCAGCCTAACCTAGTTTGGCATTTGAGAGAAACAATTAAAACACCAGTGCGCTGCGAAATGTGCGGCAAACTCTTTGTTTTGCATAGTTGTTGGATATTCGCCTTGTTGGGAGGTTGCCACATGTCAAGGAGGGTTTGAATGACTTCTCATGGATCAGTTAGATCTCAAGGGACACCTGCACCTAAGTTTTATCTCCATTAAATACCTTATGCAGTGAGTTGGAAACAATTTATTAATGACTTCCAACAAATTCCTGAAAATTAGCAGTTTGTTGGATTTTTGTCACTTTGATTGTTGCCACCTATCTCCAAGGCCTAGAATCCAATGAAAGAGATGGGATTCGACCTCCTAAGGATATTTTGATGTTATTTTATATTTAATGAACGAGGGATCTCTGGGATAAGGGTTGGATTCATGATACAAGAGAGGAGAGAGCTAGAGGAGCAGTTGAGTTGCTCATTTGTAAGCCTGAGGGCATGTGTTGTAGGCATTTATGCCATTAGAGATTCATGAAAGTTGTGATACCAAACTGTTTTTCTCTTGTTTCCATTATTTGTTATCATCTTTCTTGAGTAATATTTACATATTTTGAAGATCAAAAGTTACCTTTGGTTAATGGATTCATGAGCTGCAAAGGATTTGCGGTAATTGCTTGTTAATCATAGATTATTGTTCAAGCACTCTTTAATCTATATTACATAAAGGATCTATGTTATGTGGATATTCTTCTCTTTGTTTACCTTCTATTCTTCTATCCATCTTTGCATAAGCCTTTTTTTCTGGTAGGCAGCCTGATTGCCTGTGATCTGCAAAATGTTATGACTCGATGCCCAATAGAATGTATTTGTAACAGTCTGATGCCCTCCCTTTTACTCTTTTCTTGTTGATCCACCAAGTATTACTTGTTTTAATCATTTAAATCAAATGGGTATTGGGCCTATCCTCTAGTATTCAGAGGGTGATTCTTAGTGCTAACATGTGGCATGGAATTTTTATAACAGACAAATATCACTGGGTCATTTGGCCTTTTATCTTCAGGAATTTTGCTCAGAGTTTTATTGAATCTGAGATTGAAATCTCGTATTCTTTCATTCTTCTTTAAAAAAATCTTAGTAAAATTAGTGAGAAGGGTATGATATGTTATTGGGGGAGTGAACATAGTTAGTAACATGCTTTTGAGATCATTGAATGAGAAAATTGATCTAGTGGGAAATGTTGTATTTCATTCAAAGGCTTGGCCCGATAAGGTTTGGGTAAACAACCTTACCATTACATCGTCATATTCCACAAGATGAAAATCATAACCATCCATGAACAAATCAACATGTCTTTTAGCATCAATTGTTCCATCTCCAGAAAATTATTTCAAAGTGCCTTTAGGGAGGATTGGGAGCTCGTGTTGTTCGCCTCGCAGGTCAAGAGGAGAATCTCTTATTCGTCTAAGGTTTCTGAATTTTCTCATTCCTTCATTTCTCCTTTCTTCTCATCTTTCTTCATGTGGTTCTTCATTTCTTTATTCATTTCTTTCTTCAAGCCTTTCTTAATTTCTTTCTTCCATGCCCAAAAGCTTATCCTTTTCGTCAAGAATTTGTTCTTTACTTTATGAAGTATGTAATCACTTTCTTTTGCTTCTAGTGATTGGTCCTTTGTATTTATCCAGATTCAATTTTTGCCTTGCTCTTGTGCTCTTCGAGCTCATCTCTCGTTTCTTTGGTCTTGTCTTTCGTCCCTCCTTTGCCTTTGAAATATTTCTCTTTCTTCTTCTTGAAAAAGTGTTTACCAAGACCTTTCTAATTCCTCCCTGGTTTTGGTTGTTGTTATTGCAAGATTATATAGTTGATGGAGAATACTTTGTTGATTATTTAATCCAATTTCTAACTGGGGTTGGTTATCTTGAGGCAAATTCATGTAATTTTATGATACGTAACCAGACACAAATCTTTCAATTGTTCCCCAATATGGTCGCCAAAAATGTTGACGCTTGAGTACATAAAGAGATGCTACTTCCTTGGGGGTGTAAATCCTCTTACTTCCCAAGGAAAGTATATCTAGTTAGGGTTTGAGAATAAGGGTTGTAAATCCTCTTACTTCCTCAAACAAACCTTTTAACATCAATGAACTTCAAGCAATAAATGATGGAGACTAGAGTGGGGGTGTAAATGCTCTTACTTCTAACTTAGCTCCTAGCACAACAATCCTTGACTTGAAAAAATGATAGCATAAGAGTAGAATACCATACCAAGATCAAGAAATATGCTAAGACAATCCACCATAAAAGATAGAAACCATTCATCCAAGGTTATTGCCTCACTCCTACATCAACCATTCACAAAAGATAGCCATAAACAAGTGCACAAGAGACAAATATGCCAAGTGTAGCGAAAATTCCATATTAAGTCTTCTCACAAGAGGGAGAGTTATGTCCAAATGAGATCTTGTGATCTCTTATTTATACAAAATGTCACCAAGGTGACGTGTCCGCATATTAAGGGGTAAACCACAAGACTAGGGGTCAACAACCCTAATTTTGCCCCCTTTAAAAAACTAATATTAAATCATTCATTTAAAATTTCACTTTTGCACAAATAAACCCTAATTCACATGGATGTCACCCCTTTAGGGGAATTTTTTCCACTTGAGACAAGTTGTTGGTGTTGGAGAAGTTGTGGTAAGCCTCCAAAGGCCACATGTCAAGCATCTATTCAATCTCCTCATGGTCAAGGTCTCATCCTCCTAAAAATGTCCATGTGTCAATGAGTGACAACACCACCACCAAACCATAGCCCCCATGTATGACGTCAATCTCAAAAAGAAGACATTTTTCCCCTCTTGGGAAAATCGTTTGGCATGTGGGGACTGGGCTAGGTCTTCCACATCATCTTTAGGTCTTCAATCCTTCATCTATGTGATTCGAGATGTGGACCCTTGGCATCCAACCTGTGGGTTTGTAGCCCTATGGAAGCCCAAGATAGGCTTGTTCTCTCAAAATTGTCCACCAACTAGGTCCTGTAAAGACAAATGAGCACGCCCTCCAAGGATCTCAAGTCATAACATCATGATAAGTGAATTCAATCAATAAATGAGCCACCTAAGCATGTGCATCAAAGATCACTATATCAAACAATTAATTTCTCAAAGACACTATTTGACTTGTCAAACTTGAATATGGGAGGGTTGACGAGGTGTCCTATTGGGTAGATATTTCCCTAGGTCAAGGGGAGTTTCCAAGAGATTCCTCTCTAATCCATGTAGAGATCAAGACTCAATGGGAATAGGGCCCATGACATATAAGGGGTCGTAGTGTCTCATTCATGGGTGATTTTGTAGAGGGTGTGTGGTACCTTCATCTATAATGCACTTTTTCCAAGAAAATTATTTTCCTTTCCTTTATTCTTTCATAATTCTAAGGAAAGGTTGAAGGTCATTGGCCTGGCGTGGTGACCAGATAATGGCAATGTGACCCACAAATACCTAGTGGAAATGAGAAGGTTGGCTCGTGATGAGAACCCCTTTCTCTCATCCATGCAACTGAGAGCCATTACCCTAGTTTGGTGACCAAATGATGGCAATGTCATACCACTGGATATTCATGGATGTGATAGGTCGGCTCGTGATGAGACCTCCCATCCTTCAACTAACATTTTAAGCATTCTTTATTGTATTGTGGGTCCCATTTACTCAAAGATAAGTGTTTCACTACTTTCTTGGGTGATCCATGGGCGAGGCATCTAGAAGGTTCATACAAGGCTTTTATCTTTTACCCAACATCAATCCCTCTAGGCCTTCAGCCCCTTCTTCCCATAGAATGAGGGACAACCCCTTCTTGGGTCAATACACCCTAAAATCCCAAGAGATAAGGATATAGAGGGGAAAATGATGGAAAGTGGTAAGTATGGTCGAGAACAATACGATGGCTCTTTAAGGGAATTCCTAGTAGCAAACCCATCCCCAAGGAAAACCACGTACTAGGGCACAATGTCAACCACCAAGGTGAAGCGGGGAAAAAGGCATAATGTCCAAGCATATATCATGAAATATAGAGCAATCTAAGATACAACATACTCAAATGACTTAAATATTCAAATGATTCTAACCATAATACTGACTTGTACCTCATGGAGCAAGGCTGACTACCTTCTAGAAGCCAATTGATGTGGTGGATTCCATCTGGAAATATGTGGTGGTGAGAGGGGTCTCCAACTGTGCAAAAGGGTATTGTTGGTCATGTAGTCTCTCGGCACTCCATATCTGCAACCCGAGGGCCTCGAGACATAATCTCCATGGTTATCCACAAAATGGGGATAACACTTCCAATTACATAGCTTCCAAAGAGAAACTTTGAATATCATTTTCTAAGAGAATATTCTCCTCCTCCTGCAATGGATTTTTTCTTTTCTTTCTTACAAGAAATTTGTGGTAACTTTCAATTTTTCCGGAGGGAGGGTTCTTATCTACCCCTCCACTAGAGATATTGTTCATAGACTTCTTAACTGAGTAGGTCACTGGAGCATTTCTCCTCGATGTAGTATTTTTCGAAGTGGCAACTGGAGATTGAGCATTCCTATCACCGGAATTCTTTACCTTTTGTTTATAATGATCGTTGTTGCTGAGTAAAGTTTCCAGATCGGCAATATTATGTGCAAGAGTGTTCTGGATATTGATTTCTTCTTCTTCCCTCAAAACAGTTTGAATGAAAGAATTATTAAACCCCGTTGATTGCATATGTTCAACAAAGATTTTTCTTGGGTCAAAACCTTTGATCTTTTCAACATATTTCAAACTGACATTGTTAAAATGACCTGCAAATTCATCAATTTTATTCATATTCCTCAATAAAAATTCTCCAATCTTCCACGGCAGACGAATAAACTGTTTTTTCCCTTTTTCATGGAAAAAGTGCAACGAGAAATTGTATTGCCTTGCTACCTTCGTGATGAATAATTTATCGGGCACATAATATGGAAGAAAGGAAGGATTTTCTTTTGAACAAAATATTCTTATAATAATATGATTTTCCATTTTTTCTATCGTTCATTTCTTCTCTAGAAATTTGGCAGCTTCAATAGATATCCTAGAGGTTCTTTCGCCGAATAAAAAAATTTTGAAAACTGAAACAAAATCATGATAAACTTCATAGAAAAATAAAGGGGTTTTATGCCTCCATAATGCCTGATAACAAAAGGTAACAGGGTCGGCTTCACATTTTATCCTCTTGTTGATAGTCAAATTTGGGAATTGGTAATAGTGTGTGATAGCAAATATCAAATATGAATCCATAAAGAGTTTATTATCCTTTTTGTGATGTGATAATTGGGAAGCGATTTTGATGGAAATGATCTTACTCCAGTCAAAAACAGCTTTCTCTTGGACTGTAAAATACAATATATATAAAATCATCTGAGATATAGAAGCAGTATTCTCCTGACCTATTATTTTGTTGAATAACCATGCAATTTCTCGATAAGGGTTATTTAAAGAGTTAACCTGAATTATGGTTATGTCCATTGGTATGGACGTAGGATTCTCCAACTACTCTGGCAAGAGGTCGAGCCCATTATTATGTTTCTTCAAAAATTATTTGCAAGTTTTACCTTTGAAGATGAGAGTGGGCTCTGGGAGCTTTAACATTTTACGAAAAACTTGAGGCGACTAAGAATCTGGGGAATGTCCCTAGAGTTGTATAGCCCTTTGATTTGGTATGTATTTGTCAACGCACCATGCAACAATTTATTTAGAGTCGAACACCTCTAGAACACAACCAGCAAGAGCAATCCCATATCTCCAAATGACGTTTTCATTTCTTTGAGCAGTAGGAGGGGAGGAATAATACCAATATGCTCTCGACCACTGGAAGTTTTGATCTTCTTGGCCAAAAATATTCAAAGTATCACCACAGACAAATGTCCATACAGATGTCCAGAGCCACAAGGCTGATAATGAAAGGCTTATGAAGGCCAAGGAACAACAAGAAGACTTCAATATGAAGTTATTGAAAATCCTAGACAGAATTCAAAAGAAGTTGGATAAGGAGAGTGGCTCCAGCAAATCAGGAAGCCATGGGGCCCCTGAGGAAAAAGGAAGATCAAGGAGCAGTAGCAGACATCACCATCACTCCCAAAAGCATTCCCATAAGATAGCACACAGTAGGTCAAGTCCATCCCCTGTCAGGAAGCATATGAGGTATGGGGTGGATGAGTTGAAAGGAGAAATGAATAAGATCAAACCTCCTACTTTTGATGGAGAGCACAAGAAGGATGAATATGTTGAGACATGGTTGTTAGGCATGAGGAAGTACTTCCAATTGCATAACTATTCTTTCCATGCAGAAGAAAGAATCATTATCTATCAGCTGAAAGAAAAGATATCCATGTGGTGGGATCAGCTTGTGCAAGGGCAGCACCTCAAAGAGAAAAATGTGACTTGGAAGGAATTCAAGACGCATTTTGAGAAGAAATACATAACCAAGAGGTATTATGAAAAAAATATTAAAGAGTTCTTTGAACTTAAACTGGGCAGCATGACTACTAATGAATATGAAAGGAGATTTTCAGAGTTGTTGAAGTATGTCTCCTTCATCAAGGATGAGAGAGTTAAGATTTAGAGGTATCTGAGTGGGCTACCATCTTTCATCAGTGACAAGATCCAATATGATGATCCCAAACCTTTGGAGGAAACCATAAGGATATCCAAATGCTTATGAGATCAGCAAAAATGAAAGCCTACTTTCCAGAAGGCTTGGTAGGATAAGAAGAAGTTTAAGAAGGAATAGAGGCAGAAGGGGAACAAGCCTCCATTTTTCAGAAACAATCCTCAAGGACGGCCATCTTTTAGAGAGCACATAATGGCTTAGGTAGGTGGGAAAAGTCCAAGGAAAACACCCATTCAATGTTGGGGTTGTAAAGGATACCACAAGTATAGAGATTATCCTCACAAAAGTGACAAAGTGAGAGTTGTAAGGACATGGGCAGAAGTGTACCAAGGATCTATGCAGCCCTGGAAAATAAGAAAGTAGAGTTTCAATCACACATGATTGAAGTAGAAAGTATGATTAATAACCATGCCTTTACTATTTTGATAGATTCAGGAGCTAGTCATAGTTACATAGATCCTAAAGTTGTGGAAAGATTTATTTTTCCAAGAAGCAAGCATGAGAAATCTTGGTTGGTACAATTGACTACAGGAGCCAAGAGAAAATTGGTTGAGCTAGTCAAATCATGTCCAGTGGACATGAATGGGATAAGTACCAAGGCATATTTGAACATCCTACCATTGGGTTCATATGATTGTATAATTGGTATGGATTGGTTGGACCAACACCACGTTATCTTAGACTGTCATAATAAGGCATTTACTTTCCTGGATGAGGAAGGGAACCCAAGAATAGTCCAAGGAATTCCTAAGGAAATTATTGTCCCAGAAATCTCAGCAATGCAGTTGAAGAAGTGTTATAGGAAGGGATGTCAAATATTCATTGTTATAGGAAGGGCTGCCAAATATTTTTCTTTGGTTGAATGATAATTACAAATGAGATTTTTCGAGAGATAATGATAATTTAATCCCCTCGCAAATGAGAATTAAGTGAAGATTTAATGAATATTTCTCGAGTCATTCACCATTAATAACGACCTTTTTGAAGTATGCAAAATAGTTGTTAACATTTAGACAATACTTATTGTGCATTGGGAAAAGCAACGTAATGGCGGGGGTGGAGATGAGAGATGTTCAATATGAAATTTTCGTGAACCCACCAACCCGCAAACCCGGGGTTGGATAAGCTATCACAAGAGACAAAGTATAGAAGGCGGTGGGTCGAACTCACAAATATCAAAAGAATGGGACATTTGGGAACCCGGCATCCAGGAAGAGAATAAAAGTTAAGTCATGGTTGAAATGTAGAACAAGTTGAAGTGCATCAATGTGAAGGCTACGGAAAGGGAAGATTTAATGAATATTTAATCCCCTCACAAATGAGAATTAAGTGAAGATATAATCAATATTTCTCGAGCCATTCATCATTAATAACGACCTTTTCAAAGTCTGCAAAACAGTTGTTAAAATTTAAACAATACTTGTTGTGCATTGGGAAAAGCAATGTAATGGCGGGGGCGGAGATGAGAGATGTTCAATATGAAATTTTTGTGAACCCACCAACCTGCGAACCCGTGGTTGGATAAGCTATCCCAAGAGACTAAGTATAGAAGGTAGTCATTCGGACTCGCAAATATCAAAAGAATGGGACATTTGGGAACCCGGCATCCATGAAGAGAATAAAAGTTAAGTCATGGTTGAAATGTAGAACAAGGAAGTTGAAATGCATTAATGTGAAGGCTACGGAAAGGGAAGGAAAATATTTGAATCTATATACCTGTGAATCAAAGAAAAGTCTAAGTGTTGAGGCAGACTTATGCATAGGTGAATGAACGAGAATGCAAGTGTGAGAATCTGCGGGTCCGAAGGTCCGCAAACGTGAAAATGGCTAAGTATAGTAACCAAGAAAGGGAAAAAAGAAGGGATAAATAGGAAATGGGAAAAAGGGAAAATACAGAAGGGGCGAAAGAAAGGGTATAAAGAGGTGGGAAAATAGAATAAGGGAGGGGAAATAAAAAAAAAGCACAAAAGGGGTCCAACAAGAGGTTTCCTTGTAAGTTTTTCAAAGGAATGAAATGCATATTTGAAGGAGTAATAACCGGTGTATGTGTGAAATTGATTTTGATGCTTTCGCTATTTGATTTCCAGCTATCGTGTGATTAATGCTATGGTCTGAAATTTATTTCTGCAATAATTAAATTCAACAATATACTTGTTTCAATGGGATCATATGGAATTTGGTCACCTAGGGATTGGGAATTTTCACATTGTATCAAATTTTATTTCTCTGATTGAGATTCTCTAGGATTTGCAATAGTAAATCAACTGCAGGAAAGGACCAACAGTGACAGGGTTTCAAATTTTTATTTCCAGATTTGAGAATTGGTACAATAGATCTCAGAGATGGTAGCAACGTGCCTCGGGTTTGAGGATAGATTTGATGGTGCCTTGAATTTCTTATCATGGAAGGTGAGGGTTACATTCTTACTAGAAGAGAATGAACTTTGAGATATTATCAAGAGTGTTGTGACTCCACCTATACATCTGCAACAGTTGGTAGCTCACAACAAGAAAGAAGTGAAGGCCAAGTGAATGATCTTGGATACCATAAAGGATTATTTGATCCCTCGTGTATATGAGAAGAAGACATCGAAGGAGATGTTTGATGCCCTGGTAAACCTCTACTAAAGTCAGAACATAAATAGAAATATGGTATTGGGGAACAAACTCAGATCCATAGTGATGACCAGATCAAACACAATCACCAGTTATCTTATGAAGATCACACAAATTCGTGATCAAATTGCAGCAGTTGGGGAGAATGTTGAAGATGCAGAGTTGAAGGTATATGCACTCGAGAAACCTTCTCGACATTGAGAGGCTTTGAGATGACTGTATCTAAGAGGAGACTCAAATGGATTCAAAGGCCAACAAGGAGGATGGTGAAGAGAACCTAGATCTATTTGGTCAGTCAAATAAGGGCAAAGGTAAAGGACCTAGAAAGGGTAAGGGAAAGAGTGAAGAGTCAACCTCGCAGCCAAGAAAGGACTTGAGTAAAATCAAGTGCTTAAGTTGTCATAAGTACGATCATTATGCATCACAATGTCCATATAAGAAGGGTAAATGGGAACAACAACAAAAGCAGGTAGCAACCTCTGTAGAAACTCAGATGAACAAGTTTTATGCCAAGTTTGAGAAGGATTTATCATTGGTATCTTGTCTTTCTACCGGCACAATTCCAAGGAATGCATGGTATGTGGATAGTGGGGCATCTTGACATATGACATCATCCCGGCAATAGTTTTCAAGTCTGAAGAAGCAAGACTCATAAGTATAGGTTGAGCTTGGTGATGATGCCAAGTACCCAATAGCAAGAGTTGGTATTATTCCCTTTCAACTCAAGTCAAGGAATTATTTAAATTTTGATGATGTATTGTTTGTACTAGGTCTCAGGAAGAACTTGCTTTCAATTTCGGTTATGGAGGATAAGGGCTTTGCAGTGGATTTCAAGAACCAGCGAGTTCTCATTAGACTGAATGAATCTAGCCCAGATATAGCTCAAATAATAGGGGTTAGAGAAGGTAAGTTGTATAGGTCGCAGGGTGAACCTATTCGAGCCTTGGTGCATGACAATCACAGCTTTTGCAAGTTGTGGCACAAGAGGATGGGGCACCTTCATCACAAATTGTTCCCTATTTTAAGGGAGATAGTCATAGGTATTCCATAGTTTAGAGTTGAGAAGCATGGTGTATGTAGAGGGTGCATACTTGGAAATTATGCCAAGGTTGATTTCCCAAGAAGCAAGCATAGGTCTAAGGAGATTCTAGACCTAGTGACAAAGGATAAAGAGCAATAAGCTCTTAAGGTTGAGCTAGGATCACTAGTGATTTCCATAGCAATACAACAGCCTTCAGGTAGAGAAGGGGAGACAGTAACCTCTTTCACTTATGTTAGGAGACCTCGATGCTTTAGTCAGACATTGAAGGATGCTCACGAGCATGTTGAGACTCCTAGGAGGACATCCAAAGAAAGCGGACCTCTGAAGAAATTTCCAAACTATATGGGATTGATGAGTAGCATTCTAGATTATGATCCTGCACTTTTCAGGAGATAGCATACTAGAAGGTATGGCGGGATGCCATGGTGGAGGAGTACACCTCCATCATGAAGAATGATGTTTGGGACATAGTGCCAAGTTCAGAGGGGAAGTTAGTTGTGAGTTCCAGATGGATTTACAAGATCAAGCATGTTGCAGGTGGAAGCATTGAGAATTTCAAAGCGAGGTTGGTAGAGAGAGGGTTCTCCTAGAGAGAGGGAGTGGACTACGAGGAGACATTTTCTCTAGTAGCTAGGTACATAGAACAACCTCGAGGATTTGAAGTAAGTGGGAAGGAGTCCCATGTTTGTTTTTCAGTGAATACCTTGAGTCAATTCATAGTAGAGCCAAGGAAGGAGCATTGAGTATCAAGAAAATATGTGCTCAGGTATTTGAGGGGCACGTTGTAGTATGGTTTGAGATGTCTTGGAGATGGTGAAGTGAAGTTGCAAGTGTATACAAACTTAGATTGGGCAGGGAGTGCAAGAGACAGGAAGAGCACCTTACGGTGTTGTTTTAGCTTGGGATCAACAATGGTATCCTGGTTCAGCTAAAAGCAGAATTCTATGGAACTTTGCTTAGCAAAGAGAAGATATCACTTCATACGAGACAGGATTCAAATGGGAGCAGTGAAGCTCTAGTATATTTTGACGAATCAACAAGTAGTTGATATTTTGACCAAACCCTTGACAAGAGGGAAGTTTGAAACATTCATAGACAAACTTGGATTGGTGCGGAATTTCTACCTCGCTAAGAGGGAGTGTTAAGAATTACAGCTCAGACAAGAACTTCTACACAGGTTCAGTGTGAACCTGAAATAATTAGTTCGAAATATTTTCGAAAAATAATTCTATTTCCAAAAAATAATTCTATTTTGTAATTCACTTTAGTTAAAAAGTAAATGTCTTATTTTTAGTAATTGAGTCTAAAAAGTGTATTTCATACATGCATGACTTAGACTAGGAGTAATCCCAAAAGTAGATTATGGTTTTGGTCTCAACTAAAACTATAAAGACAGATCAAGATACAGAGTTAACACACACAATAGTGTTAGAATAAAAGAGATGTGCTCGTTTTTTCCATAGACAATATAACAATATTGTCACCCAACCATAGGCACGAAGCCACCCCCGAGCACCTTTAACCTTGACAGATAGAATAATTCCAGAAGAAAACCTTAAAACTAAGAGCCAACCAAGATAGTGTATCTCTCTCCAAAGCTATCATACCAAGCAAAGAATCCAAACCATAACCAAGGAAGAAAGTCCAAACCATAACCAAGTAGAAATTCCAACCATAACCAAAAGCCAAAATTCCAGTTGCAGTAGTTGCATCTGCACTCCCTCTCCAAAACTTACGCACCAGTAGTCTGTGTGAGTTGTGAGAGTGTGAATGACAAATGAGCTCTAGCGCCCTCTTATTTATAGTGCTCTTTGTCATCTATCTAGGCCGACTTCTTCTTTTAGAGGTTAACACTTAAATATTAATTCTTTTATTGAGTCGACATGTCTTCTAGGGTTTCTACACATTTGTTTAGGGTGTCTCTTGCTTCCCGAAATATTCTAGTCTTGTCAAAGGTTACACATAGAGGTTAATACCTACCGCAGCTACCATAATATAAACACTCCCTCCTAGCTAGGGAGGTATTAAAGGCAATGGTCTTGAGCACAAACAAACCATTCAACCGGTAGCGTCATCATAGCCACACAGGGTATCTTATGATCATGTAGATCAACTCACGAGCAACATCATCACTATCAGTATCATTTCATAGCATCAACTACAATCATCTCTTGAATCCATACTCCATCTGAGTAATCGGGCATGATGTTGAATAAGTCACTCACTCCATAGAGTGATACAAGAACCATTCTTCTAATCCGGACATATGCCCTAGAAGAATAATTGTTCCAACAGATGTTGGAAGCCGCGCCATGGGATACAAGGACTATTCTTCTAATTCGGACATGCGACCTAGAAGAATGATTGTCCTGGACCATTTCCCTCCGACCACTACTGTGAACTCAGGGAAAATGTTTGTCCTATACTAATTGTTGAATTTTCACTATGCTAGGCTCAATCATAAGGTTTATTTTATTTTTAGCATTTACGTGAACCATAAACAAATGCAGATACATCATTCACAATTGTTGCAATAACCAAGATCACAAGAAGAAATACCATGCACAAGAACACAAGAAATATCCTGGGAAACCCTTCTCAACAAGGGAAGAAAACCCAGCAATCCTTTGTTATATTCTCAAGAGAAAGACCTCCCACACCATAGACATAGCACACAAAAGGGTGCTCTCCAAAACCAAGAAGCTATCTCCCAAGAGAGATGCGCACTTCAGCCCTAGAAGATGTATTTGTTGAAATTCCGAAATTACATGTGAGGTGTGTGTTTCCGCAATGGGGAAATCACCTTTATTTATACTAGACTGGACACATCAAAAGTGGTGTCTATTGGCACAACAGGGTCGACCTCAATAACTCAGAATATAATTAATAATTACAATATTAATTATTTGTTACATTAACTATCTTTCACTTTATGGTGGGGCCGACATGTACCCTTTACATCACAATTAGGGTTACAGGTAAATCTTACTCTTAGACAATATAGCAAGGGATCTCACACACCAACTAGTGTTCAGCCACTAGGGGCACGTCCACCTGTGTTCAACCACAGGGACGTCCTACTCAACAGATCTTTATCTCACTGAGTCTCACAGGAGAATCATCTGGAGTATCACATCGTCTCAACTCTCTACATAGAGGAGAATGATACACCTATCACATGGGCACCTTCACCCCTCATAGGGGTACACATCGTTTCATCTCAAACAACACACCCATCTCATGGGCATCCTCACCCGTAAAGGGGTACACACATCGACACACCCATCTCATGGGAATTCTCACCCCACACAAGGGAACACACATCGATACACCCATCTCATGGGCATCCTCACCCCATATAGGGGCTCACAGCGTTCCATCTCAGTCTCAGAGAGGAACGACACACCCATCTCATGGGCACACCCAACTCATGGGCTCTCTCACAGGCCGACTCACTCAGTCTGTGTCTTGGAGGATGTCCCAGGAAGATGTAATCATCAACACTCCCTCTCATCTAGGGAGGCATTCTCCACCAAGCCAAGTCTCTCACGAAAGTACTTGAACTTCGTCTTGGCAAGTGGTTTGGTGAAGATATCTGCAATATTCTCATGTGTAGGAAGGTACTGCACGTGTACTACTTTCCTTTGCACCATGTCTCTGATATAACGATATTTTATCTCAATGTGTTTCGATCTATCGTGAAACACACGGTTCTCGGGGAGCTTCACATAGCTCTAGTTATCACAGTGAATAATGGTAGGATCCATCTCATGATCAAATAAATATGTCAGGAGCTTGTGAAGCCACACTCCTTTGCGGACTGCCACACTCGATGCTATATACTTTGCTTCTGTGGTACTCAAGGCCACAGAGCTATGTTTCCTGCTGCACCAAGAAACCATGGCAGACCCCAAGGTAAAACAACAACCGGATGTGCTCTTCCAGTCCACTCCGCTCCCTGCCCAATCTGCATCGGCATATCCCTGCAAACTCAAGTCTATACTGGAGGCATATCTCAGGCCATATCCAACTATGCCTCGTAGATATCTCAATACATGCTTCGCTGCTATCCAATGAGTCTGTCTCGGCTGACTCGTGAACTGACTAAATACATTCATTGCATAGCATATATCAGGTCTGGTGTTAACCAGATAAATCAATGATCCAATCAATTGTTGGTAAAAATGTGGATCAATCTCGCCTAAGTCAGTAGAAGCATCATTCATTTTCTTCAAATCCATCACCATCGGTGTAGGAATGGATTTGCACTCTGTCATACCAAACTTCTTCAATATATCCACTGTATATTTTCCTTGACTCAAAAAAATCACATCAATCCTCTGCCATGCTTCTAGTCCCAAGAAGTAGTGCATCATACCTAGATCTTTCATCTAGAATTCAGAATTCAATGTTCTCTTGCATTCAGCAATAAGTCTTTTTGAACCGGTGAGGAATAAGTCATCCACATACAAGTCCAAGATTAGGCACTCGTTACCAACAATATGATAATATAGGTTTGGATCAGCAACACTCTTGCTAAAGCCCAAACTCATCAAGAATCCATCCATTTTCTCATACCAAGCACGAGGTGCTTGCTTTAGTCCATACAGGGCTTTCTTCAACCTGCACACATGAGATTTCTCGTTGTGTATCACGAATCCTTCTAGCTGCTCGATATAAACTTCTTCCTCAATCTCACCATTGAAAAAGGTTGTCTTTACATCCATCTGATGTAGTTTCAAACCCATGGATGCAGATAGTGCAATGATAGTATGGATGGAAATGTATCGGGCTACTGGAGAAAATGTCTCATCATAGTCAACTACCTCTACTTGTGAGAATCCTCTGGCTACAAATCTCACTTTGTATTTCTCGATACTTCCATCAGTTGCATGCTTGATCTTATAGATCCACTTGGAAGTCATTACAAACTTCCCTTCTGGTCTCGGAAAAATATCCCATACATCATTCTTCAAGATGGAATGATATTCTTATGTCATGGCATCTTGCCATACCTACTCACTTGTCGCTTCTCCATGACAAGAAGGCTCAAAATCAATGATGTGGCTCATGGCTGAAATGTAGCTCGAAAATCTCTTTGGTCTCTTACTCTCTCGGGATGTTCCTTCAGGGGCTGCATGTCCCTCTACCTCCTGCAGATTTTGTTGAGCCCAGGTAGGCCTTTTATGCCCTACTGCAATATCTTTGGGGATATCAACTGGAGCAACTGGAATAATGGTTTTCTCCCTCTGAACTGTTGAAGGGGGAGAAGGTATTGTCTCACTGTCAATCTTCGTCTAAGATTCTTTGGATCTTTGAAAGGCTATCTCTTCTTCAAAGATAACATCTCTGCTTACCTCAATCTGTCTCTGACAAAGGATGTAGATCTGATATGCCTTTGAAGATTCACTGTATCCCACAAATGTACCCTTTCTCCCTGAAGGGTCTAGCTTGGATCTCTTCTCTTTGGGTACATGAAAATATAATGGGGACCCAAATATCATGAAGTGTCCAATCTCAGGCTTCACTCTGGTGAAGGCTTCTTTGGGAGTTATGTTCTTCAAAATCCAGTGAGGACTCTTGTTCTAAACATATATTGTTGTCATGCATGATTCTTCCCACAGAGTCATAGGTAGACTCTGATCATGTATCATCGCTTTGGTTGCCTCGATGATGGTTTTGTTCTTCCTCTTTGTAACCCCATTTTGTTGAGGGTTGTAAGGAACTATGTACTCTCTCTTGATCCCTGTTTCAATACAAAAAAAATTGAAATCCTTGGAGGTGTATTCTCCTCCATTATTTGATCTTGAAATTTTGCAAGGGCTCCATCCTTGGTCTTTAGGAAGTAAATCTAAGTTTTCTGAGAGTGATCATCTATGAAGAGTGCATAGTACAAATATCCATTCAGGGAGGCAACAGTCATTGGCCCACACACATCTGAATGTATCAAGTCCAAGATTTCCTTGAATCTATTGTCATTGCTCAAGAAGGACCCTTTGACATTCTTACCAAGGGCACAACCTCTGCAAAAACCTTTATGTTGAATCTGTATCTCTGGAAGGCTTGTTACCATTTTCCCTAGAGCTAGAAGAGCTCTATAATGAATGTGAGCAAGTCTCATATGTCATACCTCACTCACGCTGATAGTATCATGTAACAGGGCATGGACTGGTCTGATGGTCAATCTGTATAAGTTGTTTTCTCGTACACCAATTACTCTGACAGAATTTATATGTGAGTCTTTGTGCCATGCAAGAACTTTTCCTTCGGAAAAGGTAACCTTGTAGCCTTTGCCTTCTAAGGCAGAAATGGAGACAAGGTTCCTCTTCATCCCAAGTACATATAGTACTTCACTTCACTGAAGCTGCATGTCATAATCTAGTTGGAAGGTAGAAGTTCCAACCCCTTTCACATTATATCTGGCATCGTCTCCAAGGAAAACATGTAGATTGGTCTCTTTCTCAACAAGATTAGTTAGGTGATCTCTAAAACTGGTCATGTGCCTAGAGGCACCACTGTCAATTAACCAAGTCTCATCATTAGTAGGAATCATACCTGAGACTGCTGAAATTAATAAGAAGGCTTCTTCTTTGATGTCTTCATCTCTCTGAAGTCTTGGCTTCCAGAAATTGTATTTGCTTGACCCATCAAGCTTATCTTCCATCATAGTTATGTTCATCATATTTTAAATTCTTCACAAACCCTTGCCAATTGGGCTAGAAAACTTAACAGTTAGGATAGGCTAGAAACCTTAGGTTTTTTTGGAGTTACGACTGCGAACAATAAGCCTTGAAAGTCAGAAGAAGACTGGTGATCTGAAAAGCTCCTTCAATGAGCTGCAGAAACCCTAAATCTGAATTTTCTGCAAAAAATTGTGAAACCCTAGAAACCCTAGGGCCAAAAATCCAAAATGCTCGGAAATGCAATCTGAAGCTAGTTGGAGGTGTGTTGAAGGAGGTTGTACACTCCTATATATTTTTTAGCCCCAACGTCCAAGTTTAAGGTGTTGAAATCACCCAAAAGGAGAGGGTCGTACGGATTTTCTGGGAACCTTAGGAGGGTCGTACAGTTCTGCAAAAGAGAAGGACGGCTTGCTTGAAGCATGTGCAATGGGTTCTTCAAGACCTATGCTCTGAAACCATGTTGAATTTTCACTATGCTAGGCTCAAGCATGAGGTTTATTTTATTTTTAGCATTTACTTGAACCATAAGCAAATGCAGCCACACCATTCATAATTGTTGCAATAACCAAGATCACAAGAAGAAATACCATGCACAAGAACACAAGAAATATCCTAGGAAACCCTTCTCAACAAGGGAAGAAAACCCAACAATCCTTTGCTATATTCTCAAGAGAAAGACCTCCCACACCATAGACCTAGTACACAAAAGGGTGCTCTCCAAAACCAAGAAGCTAGTGCCCAAGAGAGATGTGCAGTTCATCCCTAGAAGATGTATTTACTGAAATTCCGAAATTACATGTGAGTTGTGTGTTTCCTCAATGGGGAAATCACCTTTATTTATACTAGACTGGACACATCAAAAGTGGTGTCTACTGGCACAACAGGGCCATTCTTCCATCATTAATCACAGTGCAACCTGGAGAGAATGAGTCTACCCTAGGGAATGATTGTCCGGACCATTTCCTAAACAAATGGTTGTCCTGCACCAACCTCCAAAATGGACCATTCTTCAAAACTGCTCACAACTGTGAACTTCGAAAGAATGACTGCCCGGCGAGCCGGACCATTCTTCTAGGCCACTACTTAGAGTGACTGCCAAGAAGAATGATTGTCCTAGACCATTCCCCCACACTGACCACAAGGGGAATCGTTGTCTATGGTACATCAGCAATCTATCGGACCATTTTCATTATGAAAATGACTGTCCGATCAGGACCATTTTTCGAACTAGAAAATGATTGTCCATCAGAAATCTCGAACCACTTTCTGGACTGGAAAGGAACTGCCCAAACTGGACCATTTTCCGAACTGGAAAATGACTATCCATAAATCAATAACATATCATTGCTCCATCCCAACCTGGGAGTAATCTCTTCATTTTCCAATAAGGAATTCATCTCCATGAGTACCAGCTTATCCCTTAAGTACGCAAATTTTTCATTTTGGACAGAGGCTTTTCTAAAATATATGTTATCTGCTCATCTGTGATAATATACTAGAGAACCACTTCTCCCCTCTAGACTCTATCATGGAGAAAATAATACTCAATCTCAATGTGCTTCGACATGTCATGGAACACAGGGTTCTTTGAAAGCTTCACACAGCTTTGATTATCACATTATATCATGGCCGAATCCAACACCTTATCAAACAGTCTAGAAACCAGCTTACGGAGCCACGCTGCTTACGTACAAGCATCACAAGCTACAATATACTATGCTTCTGCAGTGTTGAGTGCAACAGACTTTTGTTTCATGCTAGCCCATGACATCATGGCAAAGCCCAAACTGAAACAAATCCAAGTAGCACTTCTTTTGTCATCTGCACTCCCTGCCCAATCTAAATCGATAAATCCATGCATATGTATATCATAACTCAAACGTCCCACAAAGCAAATATTCGACTGAGTATTCTCCAAATACATTAACGAGCCAATCAATTATCGATACAAACACGGGTCTATTGGATCAGACTCTCTCAACTTCTTCAGAGTTGTCATCATGGATTTGCAATCCATCATCCCGAACTTGTACAGAACCATTTCAATATACTTCCTCTGACATAGGAAATTTTCACCACTCTTTTGTTGTACATGAGAGGCTCTGCACCAAGTTTGCTTGAATCCATACAAGGTCTTCTTCCATCTGCATACAAGGGTCTCTTTCTAGTATACCTCAAAACCTTGAGGTTGCTCTACATACGCTTCTTATTCAATTACTCTGTTGAGAAGAACAGTCAACCCCAACCCATGGATATTGCAGGAGATATAATGGCTCAGGTAGAGGTATGTTTGGTTACTAGAACAAGTTGTCATCATAGTCTTCTCCCTCCTTCTGGGAGAACCCTTTATCCTTGAGTTTCGCCTTGTATCTATCAATGCTTCACAATTTCTCACATACATTGTTCTTCATCACAACTTCCTTCCATTCCTTTTGTTTGACTGCTTCTAGTGGGTTCAAATTGGTTCAATTGGTTGTTCTGATTTTTCTTTCTTTCTTGGAATCTTCATGTTCTTCCTCGTGTTTCTCTTCAATGTTCGAGTCCATGGAATCTTCTATAAATTACATGCCCTTCTTTCCTGAAGGCTCCAACTTTTTCCTTCCTCCATAGGAACATAAATGTAGATGGAAAAGCAAGGATATTCAAGGCTTTTTTTCGAAGAAGACTTCTTCTAGATTCAAACTGCACACATGCTGCTTATCATGGTTGCTACTTCCAATGAAGAACATGGATAGATTCTCCATAGTCTTTATGAATTCTTCTTCAATGGATCATATCGTTGGGGATTAGCTCCCTCCTAATCCTAACTTCATGCCTGAATGAGCAATATGCATTCTCTTCTTTTGGAATTATGTGATCAGCTCCCTCCACCTGAGAGATTCCATGTTTCCATCTATTGCATCTCTCTTTGCTTTCTGCAAAGTGTCACAAGCATGTCCTAGTTTCCTTTTGATTCGTGTCTTCTTTTGAGTCTAACTCCTCCGAATCTCTTTAAGTTTGTTTCTATCTGTTCTGATTGCTACCCATCTGGCAGTTGTGTCATCCTTGTAAACTTCTTCTATGACAGCTTCTGCAAGGATTTGTGCATCACAAGGGTATGTACCTAGAACAAGAAGAACAAGAGCAAACAAGCAATATCTATCTAGAGGAGATGTTAGTTTATTTTGTGAACAAGTACAATAAGCATCTATATCAATAGTATTCATATGTAGTCAAGTATTCATTGCACCTAGAAATAATAGAATCTTTCAAAGATTGCTTTCACAATTTGTAATGTATCAACTATCACCCTTGATATATATCAATTTAATCAAACCTGGAACCTGAAGCCTCACTTGCTATGGAGGGTGTGTTTATTCTTTTGAATGCATTGAATCCAAGATTACAGCTTGGACAAAGACCTCTAGTACTTTCCCTGCAAACACACTCATGTTTTGCTAGATAATATAACTTAGATAGCATATACAAGTGCATACCTTTGAAACCTTGTAGCATCGTCCAGCTTGTCTTCCAATCTGAAACTAGATACCATCTTGACAAGAAGAGATTAGAAACTCAATCAGAAGATTCAATGATTAGAACAAGTTAGAAACCCTAAATTTTCAACTTTGACCACAAAATCAATTAGACCAGAAGTCAACATTTGACTTTGACTTTGACCAGTCAACCTTTGACTTTGACCAGTGAAACTTTGACCAAAAATTCAAACCTGACGGTTTTGCTAGCTGAGGGTACCAAGAGGTGGGATAGGCTAGGGAGCACTAGGATGTCAAGGAATTAGGTCAAATGATTTACCAGAAGTGCCCGAACACAAGGGTTAGGATTTGTTGTAGCTGCATAATCAGAAAACCTAGTTGCAATTGTAACCGGTGCCATAACGAGCTTAACAAATAATTGTTGCACTACCTTCCAGTGGTTAGATTGTCTTGAAGGTGGTGTGGGCCCATAACCTGTTAGAATAAAAGAGATGGGCTTGTTTTTCCATAGACAATATAGCAATATTGTCATCCAACCATAGGCACGAAGCCACCCCCGAGCACCTTTAACCTTGACAGACAAAATAATTTCGGAAGCAAACCTTAAAACTAATAGCCAACCAAGATAGTATATCTCTCTCCAAGGCTATCGTACCAAGCAAAGAATCCAAACCATAACCAAGGCAGAAAGTCCAAACCATAAACAAGTAGAAAGTCCAACCATAACCAAAAGCCAAAATCTCAGTTGCAGTTGTTGCAGTTGTACTCCCTCTCCAAAACTTGTGCACCAGTAGTCTGTGTGAGCTATGAGAGTGTGAATGACAAATGAGCTCGTGCGCCCTCTTATTTATAGTCTTTTTTGTCATCTGTCCAGGCCAACTTCTTCTTTTAGAGGTTAACACTTAAATATTAATTATTTTATTGAGCTGACATGTCTTCTAGGGTTTCTGCACATATGTTTAGGGTTTCTCTTGCTTCCCGGAATATTCTAGTCTCGTCAAAGGTTACACATAGAGGTCAATACCTCTCGCAGCTACCATAATATCAACAAAGAGAACACAAGCAATTGAGTAGGTTGAGCGACTGAGAAACAGAGAGTGTAGGTAGCCATGAAAGAGGCATTTTCAGGCAGCATGCAGCCTCATAGAGGGATCCACATGGTTTCGTACAATTGTATGAAATTTTGTACAGTGGTACTGACAGTACTGTACGGTTGTACTGATAGATCCGTACAGCGGTACAGATAGGTCATACAAGATGTTCTGCAGGTCGTACAACATTTTTCTGTTGTTTCCAGTTTTTTCAAGCAACTTTACCTTTTAGTCAGGGTGTAAAAGCTCAAGTTTGAGGGGTTTTTTAGTATCCATGTAGTGTTGTTTTTTGGGCAGCTTGTGGAGGTTTCTTTGTAAGTTTTTTGAAGGAATGAAAAGCATATTTGAAGAAGTAATTACCGGTGTATGTGTGAAATTAATTTTTATGCTTCTGTTATTTGATTTCCATCTATTGTGTGATTAATGCTAGGGTCTGAAATTTATTTATGCAATAATTAAATTCATCAATCTACTTGTTTGATTGGGATCATAAGGACTCTAGTCACCTAGGGCTTGGGAATTTTCACAAATTGCTTGTGTAATTGAGCATCATGCTCTGTGAATGCTTTTGTTGTTCCAGTTATCATATGTAGATTGGGATTGATTGCTCAGATCTGATTTAATGTAGCAGATTTACATGGTCAGTTTTATTGTAATAATGATCCTTTAATAAATAGTGTCTTGCATTATTATTCCAATCCACAAATAATCAATTTATGCATCAAATTGCTGCAGTGGAGGCTCTATTAAAACATTGTATATTTCATTAACAAATACGCTCAGGTTGAGCGGTAGCATGAGTTACGAATTTTGTTAATGCACAATTCTACTGTGATATACTACAGCGCAGTCTCCCAATGGTTGAATCATTGGTTGGTATTTAATCCCAACTGTCGGGTATTTGAGTTGTTGTTGTCTTGTTTGATGGGCATTCTATTTCCCGAATCATTGTCCCAATACACTTGCCTATGTCTGTTAAAATCACTGCTATTAGACATCATATCACTCGGTCTCTTTGAACCACAGGTCACTCCTTTCTTTCCATTCACTCCAAAAACACATAAGTGACTCCTTCAGCCAACGCCCAAGATTGGACCAAACATTGCATTGCAATACGCAGCAATTCAGAGCGCCCCCCAATCTGTAGCTTGTGTTAACGCATTACAGTGACCCACTAGTTAATAGCGCTCTCTCTCTCTCTTAACTTGTGGGTCGCTGTAATGCGTTCACACAGCCTACAGATTGGAGGACGCTCTGAACTGCTGCGTATTGCAATTCAATGTTTGGTCCAATCTTGCGTGTTGGCTAAAGGAGTAATGTATCATATATATATATATATATATATATATATATATTGGTCACTCAACTTGGTAATGTTGACTAGAACGAAGCGATGTTAGTCAAGTAATTGCTCGAATGAATATTGTAGAGCAGGTATCTTGCTTAAATAAGACTGCTAGGCTGCTAGCATCTTGCTTGTGGTTGGAATAAATATCAAATGGTTGTAGAGTGCATTGTTGATTTCGCACAACAGAACTTGTAGAGACAGAATTGGATTTGTTTTCCATCAAATGGCATTGGCACTTCAAGCAAGCAAACCAGCCTTGAAACCAATGTCAACAGAGCCATTCCTTCATGCCTTGGTGAAATCATCTCGAGAAGCATGATCTCAGGTTGATTGTTTAAATTGCATTCAAGCAAGTAAACCAGCCTTGAAACCAATGTCAACAGAGCCATTCCTTCATGCCTTGGTGAAATCATCTCGAGAAGCATGATCTCAGGTTGATTGTTTAAATTGCAGGTTGATTGTTTAAATTGCAGAGAAATTACATTTTATTTCCTCTGTCAAGATCCATGTTGGCAAGACGGATGGGCCATAGGCTTACCATTTAAGGATCAAATTGCAGCATTGGGAGGGACAAAAAACATATATAACATCATCTACCATACCTGAGAACAAGATCAACATCCTTCCCAAAATGCAGATTTACTTTGCCAAGTTGAAAGAAATGACTTCAATATAAATCAATGAAGTACATTTTAAGGATACTTGTAAGGCTCATACAGGATATCGGTGGTAATACATAGCAAGTAAGAAACATTCCTATAATTTTACAGAAGTTGAAAGACTTGGAGTAAAAGCACAGGCATGAGGTCTTATCATTTACCTTTTGTCAAGATTTCTATGCTAATGACACTCTTCTGAGAAACATGCAATTTGTCAAGACAACTACATAATCAAATATGGGTGTTGGTTCACCGATGAGGTTGACAAAGTGTTAAGCAGTATGCCAAGTTTATTTTCCTCACGTGATCTTCACCACCCATATGACATGAGTTCTCAAAGGGATGAGGCCTGGGTGATTTTGGCAGAATAGATACCACTCAGAACTAGCACCTAAGCAGAAGGAAGTTTGTTCTCTATGTTGCAGCCCCTCAAGGTATGTTTCTTGAAGCAATTCCATATATATATATATATATATATATATATATATATAGTTTGTTCTCTATGTTGCAGCCCCACAAGGTATGTTTCTTGAAGCAATTCCATATTTATATATATATATATATTGGAAAACTTCTTACTTTCCCCTATTATTCTTATAATCAGGAAAGTAAATCATTATTTAAACCCAGGCTATTACAACAACTTTAGCTATGCCACAACAAGAGGGCAGACGATACCAGTTACATAAGGCCACAAATGACTGCCCAGCACCCAGGCATGGAGCATGCCTGCCAAGATTTGAAGCTGGGTCATCGTTTCGACAACCTCTCTAAGTTATCAGTAGACCATCGTCTGACAAACATAGAAGCATTTAAATATCCACACACACACACACATAAACTAACAACTTCAGCAATAATGATCACAAGATATAGTATTGAGATTTGTAGCAAGGAAGGTCTTCCATAATCATTACAGCGTCCTAGCATGATGGAGGACAATGAAACTTAGGCTTATTTGATTAATTAAATGATTTCCTAAGTCTAACTTAGAAAAAGCACTGTTGATGTGTTATAATCTTCAGTGGACTTTATTGGATGCCTTTTCTAAGGTTAAAGTGAAAAATAATTTAAGTTGTGGTCTTTTAATCTTGACCATTGATCTCATCTTGATGGAGAGAGAAGAGCTTATCCCTCCATCACTTTGGAGATTAGGGTTTCACTCACTTAACAAAGTATATGAGCAGATCGACTTGGCTAAGGGGGCGCACTTGAGAAAGAGGATTTGATTTCAAAGAGAGATTGAATTGCAGGTTTGCTGGGAGAGTTTTGCAGGAGTTCAGAGAAGACATTCACTGGTGGATCAACTCATTTCTTCACCAAATCGCAGAGGTATACTTCAGATCTGACAGGGCCGTGAAGAGTGACGCGGGAGGGTCGTACGATTACGCAGAGGCTCACCTTTCTTGCTTTTGTTTCGTTCTGGGAGGTTTTGGAGGATTCTAGGAGGGTCGTATGATTCTGTTGAGGAGGGTTTTGTTGAGTTTGTTCAGCTAATAAATGAGGCCGATTTATCCTTGTAAGAGATCTCTATATTTTCCTGCATATAAATAAAAATCCACAGATCTGTTGCACCTATTTTCCCATCTTGGGTTTTTCCGGGGACTATTGTCCAAAAATAAGTGTGTACATTTAATGTGATTGTTGTCTACTTTTACTTTCAGTTCCTGGTAATTTATTTCGGCTGTGTATTTAATTTACTGTGAAGAAAAACCTTGAATAATCAGTTAAAAATTAATTTGATTGGTTTAAAGTGTACTGGGTTTAGAAATTTCACATGGTATCAGAGCAAGACTGTTAAAGAGGCGGTATCACAAGTGGGTTTTCAAGATCCAACAGAAATCTGAAGTTTCAGGCACGGATCTAAGGCAATGGTCATCTTCCCTTGCCCCTAGGGTTTCTGCGCTAGGGTTTCAACATAAAAGAAGAGCAGAGGTAGGATTTTGAACCGTGAGGGTTTGAACATAACACTTTCAAAAAATGGCCATGAGTTTGAGGGTGGAAGACAGGTTACAAGGGGCTCAAAATTACCCCACCTAGAAAGAAAGGATGACAATGATATTGGAAGTGAATGATGTGTCAGAGCACGTCAGTGACAAGGCAGCAGCTCCCACAGGTGCAGCGAAATTGATCATCTGGAAGAAAGGTGAGGCTAAGGCCAAGAGCCTAATTCTTGATGGGATAAAGGACCATGTGGTCCCACATCTCTCAGGAAAGGTTGAGGAAAAAGACATGTGGAAAGCTCTAAGTGACCTCTACCAAAACAAAAATGAAAACAGAGTAATGGCTCTGCGCAAGCAACTGCATGGAACTAAGATGGCCAAAGGTGAGGATGTAATACCTTATCTTACCAGGATAACACAAATTAGAGATGAACTTGCAGCAGTGGGAGAAAAGACTGAAGATCATGCGCTGGTGCGTATTGCACTAGATAGCTTTACTAAGTCATGAGACGTTTTTGTCCGTGGTGTGGTAGCTCGGGAGAAACTCCCTGATTTGCAGCGGTTGTGGGATGATTCTGTGCAGGAAGAGATTAGAATTGGTCAAGAAGGACCATCATCTTCAACTCATGCAGAGGAGGAAGAAGGCTTGGCCCTTGTAGGCAAAGCAAAGAGCAAGAAGAAGAGGAAAGGTGGAAAGAAAAACATTGACTTCTCAAAAGTCAAGTGCTTCCAGTGTCACGAGATGGGTCACTTTGCATCACAGTGTTCAGAGAGAAAGAAAAAGAAGCCACAGATGGCAACTTCAGTAGCAGCGGATGAGTTTGCCAAGTCATTTGAGGAAGATTTTTGCTTCATAGCTTGTATGTATAGTACAGTTGTTTCAGACATGTGGTTTGTAGACAATGGTGCATCTTGTCATATGACAGGGCGCAAAGAGTGGTTTAGTAGGCTACAGGAGGGAGGCGTAAATCTAGTCATTGAGCTAGGGATGACAAGCGCTATAAGGCGCAAGGAGTTGGCACAGTCTCATTTCAGAAGGAGTCCGAGAAACTACTCTGTTTCAGTAATGTGTTATATGTTCTAGGGTTGACCAAGAACCTCATCTCAGTCTTTACTCATGAGGATAAGGGATATGAGGTCATTTTCCATAAAGGAAAGGTGCTCATCAGACCTGGTGGGTCATGTGAGAAGATGGACATGATTATTGGGGTTCGAGAGGAGAAGGTCTGCAGGTTACAGGTTCATCCAGGGAGAGCATTAGCAAGTTTCACCACAGATATAGGTGAGTTATGGCACAGGAGGATGGCACACATTCATTTGGTGCTTTGGGGCATTTGAGGGAGGCAGTCACAGAATTGCCTAGGATTACAGCTAAGAGGCATGACCCTCGCAAGGGTTGTGCATTGGCCAATTATGCCCGGAAACCCTTTCCATCTAGCGAGCACAGGTCCAAGGAAGTATTGGATCTAATACACTCTGACGTATGTGGCCAATGAGTGTGGAGTCAGTGAGTGGCTCTAGATACTTTGTCTTGTTTGTTGATAACTACTCCAGGAAGACCTGGATTTACTTTCTAAAGACCAAGGATGAGGTCTTTGGGAGGTTTTGGGAGTTTAGAGCTCTGGTAGAAAACCTAACTGGGAGGAAGATTCAGGTCTTAAGATCGAATAATGGGGGAGAGTACACCTCCAAGGAGTTTGAGGATTATTGCACAGCAACAAGGATTAATAAGGAACTCACAGTTCCTTACAATCCTAAACATAATGGAGTGGCCGAGAAAAAGAACAGGATTGTGGTTGGAGCAGCACATGCTATGATTCATGATCAGGGACTGCCATTGTTCTTATGGGCAGAAGCGAGCAGTGTTGCAATATATTTGCAGAATAGGAGTCCCCACACAGTTTTGGGAAAGCAGACACCTAAGGAGACATTTTCAGGTACTAGGCCAGATGTGAGTTATATTCGCATCTAGGGCAGTGCATGTTACTGCCATGTCCCTTCAGAGAAGAGGACAAAGCTGGACACCACAACGGTGAAGGGTTTACTTGTTGGTTACAGTGAGGCTTTCAAAGCCTACATGATCTATGTGCCTGCACGCAAGAAAGTTATTGTGTGTAGAGATGTGGAGTTCGAGGAGGAACGTGCATTGAGGAGATCGAAGGATTTGCCAACAAGTGTACAGAACCAGCAGGGACAGAGCATAGGAGTCCAGGAGCAGGAGGCACGGAGTCAAAAGACAGGATCACAGGAGTAGACACAAGATACAGGTGTTCAGAGGGAGACTGTTGGACAGGATCATCAGGAGCGAGTTGATGATGAGGAGGAGCAGCATGATACAGTTCCACCAGAGCAGATTACTAGGCCACGGCCTAAGTGCTACAAGTCCACAGTCAATGATTCTAGGTTGGTAGGGCTTCCAGAGAGGGACTTTAGACGCAAAAAACCACCAAAGAGACTTGGATATATGGTATTGATGACTCGGCTCATTGATGATGAGCCTTCCAGTTATGAGAGTGTTGCACGACATAAGGTGTGGCAAGAGGCCATGATGGAGGAATATGCCTCCATTATGAAAAATTATGTATGGGAAGTAGTTTTGAGGCCAGAGGATAAAAAGGTGGTTGGATCCAAGTGGATCTACAAAGTTAAGCATCCAGCAGATGGAAGCGTGGACAAGTACAAAGCCCGCCTCATGGCCAAGGGGTTTTCACAGCGAGAGGGAGTTGATTACGAGGAGACTTTCGCTCCAGTGGTCAGGTATTCTTCAATCCGAGCAATCATTTCATTGGTAGCAAAGAAGGGCCGACGCGTTCATCAAAAGGACGTGAAGACCGCCTTCCTCAATGGAGTAGTTGAGGAGGAGGTATATGTTGAGCAGCCTGAGGGATTTGAGGTTGGCAGTAGAGAGATGCATGTGTGCAAACTGAGGAGAGCCTTGTATGGGCTCAAGCAGGCACCTTGGGCATGGTACTCGAGGATTGACAGCTACTTGAAGGAGATGGGCTTCCAGCGGAGCGAGGCAGATCCGAACCTGTATTTTCTTGCAGGGAAGGAGCCTCTTATACTGGTACTTTATGTAGATGACCTATTTCTCATTGGAGATGAGCAGTTGATAGCAGATTGCAAGGTCAACCTTGCAACAGAGTTTGAAATGAAAGACCTTGGGTTGATGCACTATTTTCTAGGGTTGGAGGTTTAGCAGATGGATGGGCACTTCTTCCTACAACAAGGGAAGTATGCAGTAGAGATTTTGCACAGGTTCAAGATGATGGACTATAGGCCCATGTCCACACCTATGGTTACAAAATGAAGGAAGATTGATGCATCAGATTCGAAGACAGTAGACCCCATTGTCTATCGTCAGTTGATTGGATCACTCATGTATTTGGTCAATACTCGGCTAGATATCAGCTTTGAAGTAAACTCTTTGAGTCAGTTCATGATGGACCGTCGGAGAGTACATTGGATTGTTGCAAAGCATGTGCTTCGCTATCTCAGAGGGACAGTGGAGTACGGGCTATTGTATGAGCGCAGTGGTGGAGTGACATTAGCAGGTTTTACAGATGTTGATTGGGCAGGATGTGCAGAGGACAGGAAGAGTACTTCAAGTTGTTACTCCAGCATTAGATCGAGCATCATTTCCTGGTTCAGCAGGAAGCGGAGATCAGTGGCATTGAGCTCTGTTGAGGCAGAATACATGGCAGCCAGTTTGGCAGCATGTGAGGCACTGTGGCTAAGGAAGTTACTTTTGGGCTTGTTCAGGCAGGAGCTCGAAGCTATTGTGATTCACTGTGACAATCGGAGTTGCATCAAGCTCTTTGAGAATCTGGTGTTTCATGATCGTAGCAAGCACATCGATATCAGGGATCACTTCATCCGAGATTGTGTACAGGGAGGAGCCGTGATGCTTGATTACATACAGACTAATGAACAGATGGCAGACATCTTTACCAAGGCACTGAGCAGACAGAAGTTCGAGAAATTCAAAGATCAGATGGGGTTGAGAAAGAATCTCTTCCTCGCTAAGAGGGAGTGTTGAGATTTGTAGCAAGGAAGGTCTTCCATCATCAATACAGCATCCTAGCATGATGGAGGACAATGAAACTTAGGTTGAGTTGATTAATTAAATGATTTCCTAAGTCTAACTTAGGAAAAGAATTGATGATGTGTTATAATCTTCAGTTGACTTTATTGGGTGTCTTTTCTAAGGTTAAAGTGAAAAATAATTTAAGTTAGTGGTCTTTTAATCTTGACCATTGATCTCATCTTGATGGAGAGAGCAGATCTCATCCCTCCAAAGTATATGAGCAGATCGACTTGGCTAAGGGGGCGCACTTGAGAAGGAGCATTCGATTTCAGAGAGAGATTGAATTGCAGGTTTGATGGGAGAGTTTTGCAGGAGGACAGAGGAGACATTGACTAGTGGATCGACTCATTTCTTCACCAAATCGCAAAGGTATACTTCAGATCTGACAGGGCCGTGAAGAGTGACGCAGGAGGGCCGTACAATTACGCAGAGGCTCACCTTATTTGCTTCTATTTCGTTCTGGGAGGTTTTGGAGGATTCTAGGAGGGTCATACGATTCTGTTGAGGAGGTTTTTGATGAGTTTGTTCAACTAATAACTGAGGTCGATTTATCCTTGTAAGAGATCTCTATATTTTCCTGCATATAAATAAAAATCCACAAATCTGCTGCACCAGTTTTCCCATCTTGGATTTTTCCGGGAACTATTGTCCAAAAATAAGTGTGTACATTTGATGTGATTGTTGTCTACTTTTACTTTCAATTCCTGATAATTTATTTCTGTTGTGTATTTAATTTACTATGAAGAAAATCCTTGAATAATCAATTAAAAATTAATTTGATTGGTTTAAAGTGTACTGGGTTAAGAAATTTCAGTTAGATTAGCTTACCATTACAACAAATTATCAGCCCATCTTGAACAATGCAATCACCTTTTGTATCAAAACGTATTACAGGCTGGCCTGCTAAGTTCAATCACAACAATCAACCAATGAACAAAATATCACATCTCTGCAAGGGTAACTAATATATATAGTTTGTATATACACTAACTTATGTTTGTTGGTTGTTTTAATTAGCATTACCAATAATCCCCACATGAACACATCCCGTTTGTGAAATGATGGAAACGGTATGCATCCCTTACAATTATATCTCGCCCTACAATCTTGCAAATGAACTTAGTAGCATTGTGGCAGTCACCACACACGCGAAGATTCTTCGTGATTCGGATTGGTGTCCCAGGGCTTGTGTTGATAAGCCCAAAAGCAATGGCAAGCTTCTCACTGTGACTGTAGAGAAGATCTTCCTTTACCTCCTCCTCCACGTCATGAAGCACAAATTTTGTATCAGGCACATAGCCTGCCACCTCCATCTGCCTAGCCAAGTTCTCTAGCAGTGCATAGATTTGCTCAGATTGAGGGTGTGATCTATCTCCTACAACGAATGCATGTGTTCTATTGTTCACTTCAATAAAACTGTATCCTGGTGTCTTTTTCAACTTTCTTTTTTTCATCAGTGTTCTCATCCTTGAAACATCATCCCACCTGCCAGCTGCAGCATAAATGTTCGACACCAGTACATAATGTCCAGCATCTTCAGACTCCAGTTCCAAAAGTTGCTTTGCTATACATTCTCCTAGGTCAACATTGCCATGAATCCTACAGGCACCAAGCAATGCTCCCCACACACCAGCATCAGGTTGTATAGGCATTCTTTGTATAAAGCTTTGTGCTTCATCTAGAAGCCCTGCACGACCAAGAAGATCAACCATACATGCATAATGTTTTATCCCAGGTGAGATGCAATAAACTTTATTCATGCAATCAAAGTAGTGCCAGCCTTCATTAACTAGGCCTGCATGACTGCATGCAGATAGAACAGAAATGAAGGTTATAGAATTTGGCACCATGTCCTTCTCTTGCATCTGAGAAAAAAGTGCAAGGGCATCTTCACCACGGCCATGCATCCCATAACCTGAAATTATTGTATTCCATGAGACAACATCTCTTTTGACCATTTTATCAAACAAGTGGCGTGCAATTTCTATACTCCCACACTTGGCATACATGGCTAGAAGAGAGTTTCTAACCGAAACATCCGACTCAAGTCCACTTCTAATAATGTAATTATGCAGCCACTTGCCTTGTTGTAGAGCTCCTAAATGGGTGCATGCCAAGAGCACATTCACCATGGTAACAGTATCAGGTTCCATGCCTACAAGTTGCATCTCATTAAAGAACGTCAATGCCTCATTGGCATGTCCATTTTGGGCATACCCTGCAATCATTGCCGTCCATGAAACAACATCTCTCCTCGACATTTCCTCAAATACTTGGTTTGAACTCTCCAGACTCCCACATTTGGAGTACATGTCTATTAGGGCCGTCCCCACATTAGAATCTAAATCAAATCCAGTTTTAATTATGTAACCATGGATCGGTTTGCCTTGTTGCAGGGCTCCTACATGGGCACATTCTGAGAGTATGCTCACCATGGTGACAGAGTTGGGCTGCATTTCTGCTAGTTGCATTTGATGAAATAGCATGAACACTTCATAAGTTTGTCCTTTCTGGGCATGCATGTCAATCATCGTAGTCCATGAAACAACATCTCTTTTAGGCATTTTGTCAAATATTTGACATGCAATCCCTATGCTCCCACATTTGGCATACATAGCAACAAGGGAATTTGCCATAGAAACATCCATCTCAAGTCCAAGGCTGATTAAGTAATCATGTATCCATATACCCCGATGCAAAGCTCCCAGCTGTGCACATGCAGAGAGCAGATTCACCATGGTGGACTTGTCAGGTTTCACCAATGAGGATTGCATTTGATCAAAAAGTGCCAAAGCCTCTGCAGCGCATCCATTCTGAGCATACGCAGCAATCATTGCATTCCATGAAACTGCATCTCTTCCCATTATTTTATCAAATTCCTGGCGTGCAGCATCTACACTCCCACACTTGCCATACATAGCCACCAAAGAATTCTGAACAGAAATGTCCGACTCAAATCCACTTCTCGTAATGTAATCATGGATCCATCTTCCTTGTTCAAGAGCTCCCAACTGTCCACATGCCGAGAGCAAACTTACCATGGTGACGGAGCTAGGTTTCACACCAGCTTGTTGCATTTCGTGAAACAGATCCAATGCGTCACGAGCATGTCCATTCTGTGCATACCCGGCAATCATCGCATTCCAAGACACCACATTTCTTTTAGTCATTTTATCAAACAACTGACGAGCAATCGCTATACTCCCACATTTGGCATACATGTCTATGAGCGCAGTTACTACAAAAACATCAGACTCAAATCCACTTCTAATTATGTAGCTGTGAATCCACTTACCTTGCCGTAGATCTCCCAAATAAGCGCACGCCGGAAGCACACTTGCCATAGTGACCGAGTCTGGCATCACACCTGCGATCTGCATTTGCTGAAACAACCACAAGGCCTCCTCAAAGCCTCCACTTTGTGCATACCCCACAATCATTGCAGTCCACATGACAACATTTCTCGAAGACATTTTGTCAAACACTTGGCGTGCATCCTCGAGACTCCTACACTTTATATACATGTGTATTAGAGCAATCCCCACAAAGACATCAGATTCAAACCCAGATCTCACTATGTGATAATGAATCCTCTTTCCCTCTTGTAGATCAGGCAGCTCGCCACACACCTTAAGCACCAAAGGGAAAGTGAAATTATCCGGCGGTATTCCTTCTCTAAGCATTCTGTAATACAACCTAAGAGTTTCTTCACAATGTCCGGCTTTGGCATATCCTCCAATCATGGCATTCCAAGACAAGGAGTTTCTTTCAGGCATTTTGTCAAACACTTTGCATGCATCTTCCACAACACCACACTTGCCATACATGTTGACAAGTCTGTTACCCAAAACTAAGTCCTGATCAAATCCAGTTATGAGCAGGTGAGCATGGCGTTGGTTGAGTACCTTGATGTCTGTAGATTCCTGCAGGAGAGAAGCACAGGAATCGATATCAGTGCCGGAGTGTATTGGACTAAAATCCCACGTTGATTTCGGTTGCTTGATAGGAAGACAGAAGCGCCTTTGTAAGCACGTGAGCTTGTGAAAGGAATGGTAATTGGGATTGCAGTATGAAGCCAATTCCACAGTTGCCATTGTAGAGGCCATGATATTGTAAACAGAATAAGCCAGCCACTGCTGCTATGTGTAATAATATAATCCATCTGTTATTGCACTGAAAATTCCTGTTGTAAAGTAATGGGAAAGCATTACATTATTCTTAAATGTTTTCTTAACAATCACAAACCATTTATTTTGCATCAGGAGGCCATGGCTGAGTAACTAGTGCGCTCATAACAAAAAGTATGGATATTTGTATCCAGAGGTGCAATCTACGGCCTTATGTTCTTCCTCCTGTGTTATGTTCTTCCTCCTGAACATAAAACTAATATAGATTTATATTACAAATGGTTTAATAGACTGAAGGGACTTTTTCAAAGCTTAATGTAGTTAAATATTTTTTAAGGTTAAAAACATTGAGGTATGATTTAGAAATTTTTGTTTAATTCTTTATATAACGAAAATGGATTTCCCCCAAATTCCAGAATTCTAACATGGATGTTCCATTTTCCCATCGTGGGTGTTCTAAGTTGTTATTTTAATAACAATATTAAATTATAATTAGGGGAGATAAAATAACAACATTAGATTACAATATGGTAGAATGATTACTCATATATTAATGTTTAGATTAATCTTTAGAGCGTATATATTAATGTCTAGAGAGTATAGAATACATATTAGAATTAAAATTAGGGGTTTTTAATTTCCTTATTTTTGGTTGGCATTAATATTATTTATTGGCATTAATATTATTTATTTTCATTCTGAACTTTTCAACTTCCTTTTTGCCTTTTCGACTCTTCAACATGCTATTGTGTATGATCTTTACTTTCCTTTCATATGCATTGTCTCAATCTTTACCTATTGTGTATGATATTTACCTTCCTTTCAAGCGGCAGGAAAGAGACCAGCGGCAGGAAAGGGGCCAGCGACCAGCGATAAGAAGGCGACCAAGCGACAGGAAAGAGACCAGCGGCAGGAAAGGGGCCAGCGACCAGCGACAAGAAGGCGACCAAGCACAGGAAAGAGACTAGCGACCAACGACAAGAAGGTGAATCCATCAAGGCTTGCAAATCCGGGTAAGCGCAGGAAAGGGACAGCACTCGGAAGCTCATGATTGCTTGCCAAATCCGGGTAAGTCCTTGTTCTTCATGCTCGGCAGTAAATAATATACAACATTTAAATAAAACGGTAGAACACCCAAGGCAACATCACGCAGTCCAAAACGCACATGGCTAAATAAACTTACAGAACATAACAGAACAGAAAAGAAAAGAAACACAATGTGGTCTATTGGTTTCCAGCAGTGTGGTGGGTCGTCCTGGTCGGGAGGGGACAGTGACAGGTCTGAGAACAGGTACAGCGTCGGGCCCAGGTCCAGGAACAGGAACAGCAAGAGGTTTAGGTGGAACAGTGAGGTATTTGTCCTCTATGGCAATGACAATACATTCAACACTCATAAATAATGGGCAAGAGGTACCCGTCTCTGACGAAACAAACCATTTAGGTCAAGTGAAAATTGTCTCTGCAAGTAAAGCAGGGAAGTGGGTTTGGGTCAATGCCAAACAGTTTCGGGGTATTTTAAAACGCAGAACTGCTTGTCTGAAATGGGAACAGACAAGGAAAAAATTGGCCCGCCGTAATAAACTTCCAAACAAGCCTCCTTTGCAAAGGTGTAACAGCAACAAAACTAAAGACAGTGGTGATTATGCGTTGTATAATCCCACATCCACACCTCTCGCATGGTCATCTGACTTGCATGTGCAAGAGTTAATAAATGCCAAGAGGAGATTGGAGGTTTTGGAAGTCAAAGGGCATGAGAGAGACCTTCAAATCCAATTATTGACAATAGAAAATCGGGACTTAACATAAAACAATAAAGTTTTAACAGAACGAGTGACAATGTTGCAAGAAGCCCTTTTGGAAGCAAAAGTTGAATGGCAAGGTTTGAAGGATGCCAGGCAAATCAAGGAAGACTCTGCGGGGGAAATTAGAGAGGTGATGAACTCTAAAACACCCAAAGCTGAAGGGAAAACATGTGAACAAGCATACACCCATGGAGTGGAAGCAAGGGATGAAGAGAAAAGAGATTTTACAAAAAAATCCAAAACTTGGGCACAAGTCACCAGCAATTCTGCTCATATGGAAAAAGAAACACATAGCCAGGGGGACGACATGCAAGGTAGAGAAAACAAGGAAAGACAAGGTAGAGCAGCAAACATAATTATCAAAGGTGTGCGAGAGTATGGAAAAAATGAACGTACTCTCGATCTTACAAGTGCATTTTTGAAGGACAAGTTGCTTTGGCAAGGTCGAATTTGTCAAGCATGGAGGGTGGGTAAGCCTAGTGGCGAAAGAGCTAGGCCCATAAAAGTCATCATGTCAAGCATACGAGACAAGCAAATTCTCCTAGGCAAGAAGCAACTCTTGAGAGGATCTCACTTTTTTCTAGACGAAGATTTAACTATTAGACAGCAAGAGGAAAGAAGGGAAGAGTTGTTAAAGGTTAGGACAGCAAGGGATGAGGGAAAAAGGGCATGGTTGTTCAAAGGAAAAGTTGTTATTGTATGTTTCGGTCCTCATTCTAAAACAGGACAGCAAGTTGGTAGCCAAGAAGAGACAACAATTTCATTAGCAGGATAATATGCAACAAGGCCAGTATGGACAAATAGGGATGAAGACTCAACTTTGAGTCTTGTAGACCAAAACAAATAGCAATCAAATTATTCCCAGGTTCCCTTAAGTTTAGTTTGTTGGAATTGCAGAGGTTATCCTTGGAGGCGGGGACCGGGGTTAGGACCTATCGCAGAAAATAGGGACATAATTTGTTTAGTGGAAACACATGAGCATGAAGGGCGCAAGACACCTATGTTTGAAGAGTATGTGAAGATGGCAGTGTGGAACAAAGCAGTTGAGAATGGTAAAGGACACGGGGGTATCATGGTCTTAGTGAAGAAAAAAAAAGGTCGTCTCATTCAATTAGAAAGAGAAGACTCAAATAAGCAATTCATTTGGTTTAAAATCTCAGAAAATGGTAACATCATCAGGATTGCAGCATGTTATTTTGCTCCACAAGTTTCAAAAACGTACAAAAGTAGGGGGCTTGACCACAAAGACCCCTTTGCAGCCCTAAAAAACGATATTGCAACGTACTCTCAACTAAGTGAAGTCCTTATAGTAGGTGATTTCAATGCTAGTACAGCATGTGAACAAGCTAGTATTCTTCGTTGTAAGGAAGACTGCAACCCCATTTGGCTTACAGAAGAGAGAAATCATCCGTGGACAAGAGTTTCAAAGGATAACAAAAGCTCCAACTTTTTGGGGGAACAACTGCTTACTTTATATGGAGCATTTGACTTAGTCATTTGTAATGGGATGGCTAGATGGGCGAATTCCGACAATTTCACCTGCAATACCTACAATGGAGCAAGTGTAGTAGACTATGCAATTTGCTCACATGGCTTGTGTGAAAAAATGGAGGAAGTTTTGATTGGTGAACAACTGTGGGGGTTGAAATCTGGTCATAAACCGATCTATTTAAGTCTAACTTGGGATGAACAACAACAGCATGGGACTAAAAATCATCACATCTGGCAACCTCCTTCAAAGGGTAGAATTATGTTGACTCAAAAAAACTGTAACACCTTCAAGATAGCACTAAAGAGGTTGTTTAAAAAGGAGAAAATTCCATCACAAGGCCTTCATAGCCACAAGCTAACAAATTTAATCCAAAGCGCACTTACAGAATGCAAAAGAGCAAAAAATAGGAAATCTGAAACAAACTACTTTCCGGTTAATGTTGGTTCAATGAGGGATTCAAAATAACAAGGAAAACTTTGAAAGAGTCAAGCCATAAAGAAATAAACATAAAAGCTTACAAGCAAATTGTAAGAAAGAAGAAAGTTGATTTCATGATCTCAAGGAGGGAGGAATTAATCTTCTTGGGGAAAAATAACCCCAAGTTATTTTGGAAGGAGCTTCAAACGAGAAAGAAACATACTGAAAATAATATCACAGCCTATCAATGGTTCGAATATGCAAAGCATCTTTATGAGCAAGATCCTAAGGTGGACCCTCCTCCCTTGGTCAACACTACTATTAAGCTCTTCACCATACAAGAAATTGAGGTGGGCATCAAAAAGTTGGGTGTTGGAAAAGCAAAAGATTTAGTTGAACTCCAGGCAGAAAAGCTAAAGTGGGGTTCAAAAACTCTTGCACCTCACATTATGAAAATTTTCAACAACATCATTCAGCAGGGATTCCCTACAGATTGGACAACAAGCCTAGCAATACCACTTTTCAAGAGTGGAGATGTCAACAATCCCTCCAACTATAGGACCATAATGATAAACCCCTTATTTGAGAAGTTATTTGGAAGCATGTTAGAAAATAGAATCAACAAGTGGGCAGAAGAAGGAGATAAGCGTGCTAAAGGGAAAGCAGGTTTCAGACCTAAACACTCAATGATTGATCACGGTATAACTCTAAGGCACATCATTGAAAAAGTGTGGGAGAAAAAAGAGGAAGCCTTTTGTTGCTTTGTCGATTTCAAAAAAGTGTTTGACACGGTCCCTAGAGATAAACTTTGGCATAGAATGGAGGAACTTGGGGTTCCTATACATCTTAGAGCACCCGTCCATAGGCTATATGAGGAGGTTAAAGTCAAAATCATAACGTCAGATGGTATCTCCGAAAGTTTTAGGAGCGATATTGGGGTCAAGCAAGGGTGCCCATTATCCCCTACCCTCTTTGGCTTATATATTGACAAACTTGAAGAGTGGTTAAACTCACAGGAGGGTGATGGTGCTCTTTTGGGTGATTTTGTGATAAGGCTTCTTTTGTATGTAGATGACCTTATTATGATTGCTAAATCCGCTCTTGGGTTGAAAGAACACTTAATTTCCCTTTAGCGCTTTTGTAGTACAGTGGGAATGCAAGTCAATACTAACAAGACGAAAGTGGTAATTTTTTCTAGCAAAAGAAAACATAAGCAACATAATTTCTACTTTGAAGGCAACACTCTTGAAGAAGTGGCAGATTACAAATACCTCGGAATTGACTTCAACAAAAATCTAAGTTGGGAAGGTTGCAGAAAGAAAAGAACTCTAGGAGGTTGGAAAGTGTTCTATGCTTTTCAAAATAGATGCAGAGAAGCAGAGCTATGGGATTTGAAGACTATGCAAACCCTCTTTGGGATTTTAGTGATCCCGGTGGTTCTATATGGTTGTGAAGTGTGGTCCAGTAGCACATCTGACTTACAATGGAAAAAAAATTGAGAAGATTAAAAAACGCTTGATCACAAACAAGTTTAAAATTAAAAGCTTGGTCCCATATGATATCATGTTGAGTGAAATGGGGGCTGCTCCTATTGAAGCAATTGCTATGGTGCGTCTCATAAGATATCTAAAAAAAATTGAGCAAATGGAAGACAGTCGGTGGCCTAAGGTCGTCTTCGATGACATATTGTGCAAAAGACAGAAGACGTGGATGGGACAAAATATTAAATGGCTTAGTAACTGGGATATCCACTTGAGCAAGTGCCCTACGAATAGTAAAGAGATAAAGACTTTTGTTATTGATAGGTTCCACAAGCAAACTTGGGATAAAGGGCTCGGGAGAAAGAAAGAGTATTATATTGAAGAGTTTAACCCCACATACAATCATCAACAAAAAGCATACATCGGGGCCAATATATCTTGGAGAGCCAAAATGCTTATTGCCCAATTAAGAACCAATTCCCATCAACTCTGTTGTGAAACTGAGCGTTGGAAAAGACCAAAAGAAGCTTGGGAAGAAAGGGTGTGTGTGTTCTGCACCTCCGGAAAAGTGGAAACAGAAAAACATTTCATTTTATAGTGTGAAGCTTTCAAAGACAGGAGGGACAACTATATAAATATCTTGACAACTAGCTCGTGGAATAATTTATTCAGTGAGGGGACAGTGGAGAAATTGGGGGAGCTCATCATCAAGTTGAAGAGGAAAAGGGTTGAACTGCAGAAATCAGCATGTGAGGCGGTCTGTCCCATAGGCTATTGTTAGCCTCGTGGACGTTAAAATAATTTATTATTGTTCTTCTATTGCGTTGTTCATTGTTACATGGTTCATTTCATAGTGTGTCCATCTAAGTGCTCACCTTAGTTGCATTCTTTGCTAATGTCATCCATGTGCTCCATCCTTAACCATTATGCATTTTTTTTCTCTAAACTATATCGTTTTGCCTTTGTGCATGCACAACTTATCATGTATGTACTAATCCATTTGAGTTATCTTTCATCCTTTGCTTTGAAATCATCTTTAAGTGCACATTACTCACACACTTTATTATCATTTTTATGGGTGACCCACATAATTATATAAAGCCTTGGTTGACCCAAAAGATTTAGTTACTTTATTTCATTTCTAGTTGAAATGTCAACCTTTCGAAAGTCTTAAAGCTCTTATAATTTGACCATGGTTAAAGGGCCTTCCCTGAGCTTCTAACAATGTAATTGAAAAGTCAAAGGTTATTACTGATCAACTCTTCTAATAGTTGAGATCATAGGCAACCTTAAGGTTCTAAGCAAATCATAAAAAGTGTTAGCAATGGATAAAGTCTTCAAGGAAAGAACCTATTTGACAACTCTTTATGATTACATATGTGATATTGGTCAGAGAGATTTGATATAGACACAAAATATTATTCTAAGGTCTATGGATTCGATTATATTTGCGTCCAACGGAATTTTGGAAAGAAGAATTATTGGAAAACATAGGTAACAATCTAAGCATTTTCATTAAAACATTCAAAGTAACTCAAGCTAAACAATGAACAACATGGGAAAGGATATCGATTATGATGAATTTATTATGTCCCTTGTCGAAGTCCATCATTCTAGACAAATGTGATATTGAATGGATCAAAATATTGAATGGATCAAAATTTTAAACTATGAACAAATCCTTTTAAGTACAAAATATACAATAAGTGTGGAGATTTATTATAGGAATGCATTGTTGAATCATATGTTGGTGGAAGAAGAGCCACAAGACAAAGATGATTTTATAGAGGTTAATTTCTAAATCCTTGAACAAACAACTATGGTGGATGAGCCAAAAGAATAGCTAATAAAGAAAGAAAAGGGGGATAATGTGAACTTGTACAGAGGAACAAAGCAAGCACATACAAACGTACGGAAAACTAATGAAGGACCCAAGTAGAGACTTCAATTTAATCAAGGACAACCAAAAGTAAAGAAATAGTGAGGATATTAGAGGGACTAAAATAGGCAGAGACATAAGAAAAAAGGGAACATGAAATAAAAGAAGGAGAATAGGAAAATTTAGGGAAAGAGAGTGAATTTCACAACAAAATAAAACAAAAAAATAAGGGAATAGAAGACGAGCAAGAAATGCAATAAGAGGATGGACATAAGGAAGAAAAAGACTATAAAAATGAGGAGGATCAGTTAGCATAGCCAATCAATGGGGATGAGGAAACATAAAACATTAATTGGGACCAACTATTGTGGATATATGTTAGTCGTTATCTAGAGACTAGGTTGAAAAAAAGCACTATAATATTTGTGGAGAGATCTAAGGAAGAAACTTGGAAAAAAGGGCAACACAAATCCACTAAGCATGTGGTTAAGGTTCTAGGATTTTAGCTCCGCACTTTAAAAAAATCTTCAAACAAGATCAAAATAAGAGGGACCATAAGTTAAATGTGTAAAAGTTGCAAAAAGAGGGACCATAAGTTAAATGTATAAAAGTTGCAAAAAGAGGGACAACACCTTCTGAACCTGAGGAAAATTCAAATAATTGCAAATGTTTATCTCCGAAACTCCCAAAAATAAGAATGAAAGTGCTTTATAGAATGTGAGAGGCTTGAGAGCACTATATAAAAGAATACTAATAAGAAGGAAGGTGGTATCCATGGAAAACCTAGAGATAGTGATGTTGTAAAAGACAAAGTGTAGTTGCAAAGATATGTAGAGTTTCTCTAAACATTTATGAAGAGGAAGTGAATCCACAATGATGAGCTTTAGAGTTCTTACAGGCTATAGCCACACTTTGGAATTTGAGGAAGATAGAACTCAAATATCAAGAGGGATGAATGTGGTGGCTTTATTCTTCCTTCTAATAATTTTCATTGAATGTGTCTAAAAGATCACAAACACATATAGAAAATTCCATTCAAAAGATGGAATGTTGGCAGGACTCATGTTGAGATGGAGAGAGGAACCATCAAGAAAATGGAATTGTGATGGGTGATTTTATTTCCATATGAACCTAAATGAAACTTGTAGAAGAAATTTGAAGGTTCAATCTCACAAACCTAAATTTGCAAGAAGCAGTTGATTTGATAGATCGATATCTAAAGGAGGCAAAATTCAATTGGAACAGTAAGAGCGAAGGGAAGTCTTGATGGTTGAAAGACCAAATCATTTCTTGGTAAGTTGTTCACTACAATCACAAAATAATTTAATATAATATTTTATTTTGAAATGAATAGGATCTAACCATTGTTTGATCTTGCTCCATCTTTAGCCATGGGAAAGACCAACAAATGGCACCTTTAGGTTTGAAAACATTTGGTTCACACATGAATTATTTATGAACTAATCTAGATTATGTTGAGAACAAAATTAGATACAAACGAAAATATAGCAGAGAACACAAAAATACAGTGAAACACAACTACTATTAATGAATAAGATAGAAAAACATTGTAGAACACAAACTGGCAGAATGGGGTAGCTTATCTTTGAAGAGAAAGAGATGATGGTTATGCTTCATTCGCAACAAGCTTTACATCACACTCCATTGCCTACTTAAGGGCCTCCTTCACCTCAATTATATATGAGAGAGTGAGAGGAGAATAATTTCCATGATGCATGTGGGATAAATTGATTTAAGTTTATAAGATGGCATAGGCATGTAAAACATTAGGACTTCCCGGGCGGTCACCAATATCAGTACTACTCTATCCCAAGCACGCTTAACTGCGGAGTTCTAATGGGATCTGGTGCATTAACGCTATGTTGTAGGAATGTACATAAGACCACTAGGAAATCATTACATGAAGTTTGTAATTAACAAATGGAGATGGCATGACATTAAATTCCCCATCAAATATCAATCGGGTTTAGCCCGAGTGGTTTGTGCTAAGGGGTGTTTTCCCCCCCACCAAGGTTCAATTCCCGCAAGTGACATGTTGAGCTCTAAAATGAGAAAGCTATCAAAAAATCCCCGGCTTTCTACAAAATCTGGTTTACCCCAGATACCATCCTTGAAATGAGGGGAAGTGTACGGTGGGTTTCCCCAGGCTCTATTCCAAAGTATAAAAAAAAAAATCCCCATCAAAGGGGTGAATACCATGGTTTATCAAAACCACAGGCTTGAAAATGTTGAATAAGTGCAAAAGGTGGATGGCCACCGAGATCCACTTGGATCATTCCTCCCACCTTAGAAAGCAATGGTCCTCATTGTGTTAAGTTCCCTTGGGAGATGAGAAAAAATTTGTTGAATCTGAACCTTGGTGAGTTGATTGCATTGTTGAAGTAGGTGTCTTGTTTGTACTTGGTATTAGCCTATTGAAGGATGTCATGAACCTATTTTTGGAGGTGTTGGATACGTTCAACAAATCTAGCTGCATGATTTTCCTTGGTCTGAGTGTGGGAGGACTTTGTCGGTGAGAAGCAGTAGGAAGAGCTATATCAATGGGGACTAATGGTTGGAACCCTATTCACGCTTGAAAAGGGTCATGGACAATAGAGTTATGTTGAACATATGGAAGACTCTCATTATCTAGAAGGAAGCATCTATAGATTGGATCATTAGGTATGGGAGAAACGGGCACCAAGTCAATGGAATTCCTGACTTAGCAGTGCAGAGGCACCCTTTTAGGTGAAAAAATATTTTGTGCTCATTTACAATCTTGTTAGCCTGCTACTGTTGTATAGAAAGGTCTTGGGTTGAGGCTATATTGGTCACGGTGACCTTCTGTTCACCATCTAACTCGATCGTGAAGAGCGAAAACTTTGTGGTATGAAAGATTACTTTGTGATATGAGTATTATAAGAAAAATAAGTCTGCCCCAAAGGGGAAACCAGGCATGAAATAATTGTCTTTGTCTTATCAATGAATTGTAACAGAGTTGTAAAGAGTCTAAAATGGCTATAGCTGGATATTTGAACTAGATAAAAACATAAGAAATCTACTAAACCAGAGTACAAAAAAATATTCTAGAGAGCCTTAGGAACCTCGGGTTCCATTTTTGGAGAGTTATCGACCTTAGCAGATAAAGCTCTGAGACCCATACCAGCAGAAGGAACACCAAAGCTTGCACCAGTAGACGAAGCGTCGAGACCTAGACCAACAGCAGGTGGTTGGAAAATGCCCCGTGTTTACGAGCCAACCAAGGCAGAACTTTTAGCAATTAATCATTATGAGACTCCACCATCTCTACACTTATCTTCATCAAGTGAAAATCCTCATCTTTGGGCAGCATTCCAAGTGCTACCATTGTTTTTAAATGCCAATATAATTCGAGGGTATGAAAAAACTTGGATCTTTTAGTTCTGGAACATCCCAGTTCTGGAATCACTTCCCTTACTTGGAAATTGACCTCAACATCCTCCTTGAATTCATGGGCCACGCGAAATTCGGCTTCCATGGCCTACATGGCCACTTTGTCTTCCTCGGGTAAGAAGTTCTCATAGTGCTCTGCAGCCTCCAGCGTTGCCTTGGCAGCTCGAGATGACCTGGCTCAAGATGGACCAACACCAAAAGAGCGGGGTTTGCGACCTCGAGGTGCCATTGAAGGGAAAGGAAAAACAATAGGAATGGCAGACCAATAGACAGAGGGCATATAAGATTTCAAAATCAAATTCAGCATATTCAAATAGGGAATTGAATAGATGCAAATGAAAACATAGGGTGCCCTTATATTTCTTACGATCTTACCATCTCGTCTTACATTCCCATGACGAACCATAATGATCAAATTCGTGGGAAGAAGCTCCCAAATTCCAGGTCGATTGGGCATGTATGTTCTTTGCTTCAGGTCCTCCATCGGGTCATTCATCAGCATGATCACCATGGGAGTTGGGCACTTGCATCAAAATGATGTATTCATCCTCTCCATCATGCGAAAGATTTGGAACTCCATGTCCGTCCCTAAAACGTTCATCCTCGTAATGACGTCGAGTCCTATCAGTTATGGAAGCGGCAGAGGCCAACAGAGATGAGAGCACTAGACTGATGCATGTAATGACATTTAGGATGTTGTGAGGAGACGGGTAGGTTCCCGATAGTCTTGGTATGTGCACCACGCACTTGACGATCACCACCTTATCATGCATGCAAGATATATATATATAAAGGTTGGGGAGCGTGGAGGTTGATTCTTGAAATCACCCTCCCCCTGGAATCCTTCACATTCATACCCCTTGACCCACCCAACCCCTCTGCCCTCACGCTCCCCCTATCCCACTCCCCCTCCTGGCATTCCTCGAATTCCATCCACCTTAGTGTATCCCTAAAGCGGTGGGTTTACAAACCCGTCACTTTAAGACTACGAATAGGTGGAGGGCAGGTGGGGCAGGGAGGCAGAGAGCGGGGACAAAGGGGTGGGGAGAGGAGCGGGAGAGGGGGCACGGGAGGGATGAATGGGAGGGACTCAGGGGGAGTTGTGATTCAAGGAATTGGCCCCCTCCCCAAACTTTGTTTTTTTTTTTTTTTTTCCTTTTGAAATTTGTTCTTTTTAATGTTTTTTAACATTTGTATTTAAAAAGATAAAAGGAAAAAAAATTCTTTCTAATTTTTTAAATATTTTTTTTTTATTGTTTTCTAAATATATATTTTTTACTCTTTAAAGAAAAATGTTTGGTTTAAAAAAAATAGAATTACTCTTAAATAAATAAAAATGTTCATTAAGTGATACACATTTCGATATTTTAAACATGAGACTAAAACATTTAGTCCTCGATCACGAAGATACTAGCAAATTATGACATTGCCACAAATATATTGCATATGTAATATTTTAACATGTAACAACTACGGACATCTTTAGTATCATACTAATCATTGAAACGACAATTTATTTCCAAAATAGTTATTATAAGTGATTGATTAGGGTCAAGCATTGATAATGCTAACACATCCAATTGGTGTTTTTCAATTTCACCAAATTAATAAGCTCTTGGGGTAGTTTTTCCCTAACCAAGATTTAAACAAAGTTCATTTTAGCACAACTTTATATATATATAACCACAAGGATTAATTGAAGTGGTTTGACTTTCCATGTCGAAGTCGTAATGGCCAAGAAGGTCACGAGGTCAAACTCACTTGGGTCCCTTAGGGTTATGCATACTTGTTGTCCATCAACAAAATATATCTTAATTGTCATTCATGGAAAGTGAGAAAGCACCTAGAGGGTTTCTCGAAGCAAGTTTTCCTTGAAAAATAAATGTGTGTTTGTGGATGCCCAAATTGATCATTCATCAACATGTATGAACATGCTTGTAATGTTATGCAAATGAAAAGTGAGAATGGAACTAGATGCATAATGCCTCTTTTATGTTTATTTACATATTTTTATGAGTTTTATTAATTATAATTGATTTTGTTAGAAACAAATTTGATCCTTTTATCTAAGTAATGAAGGGATCAACCCTAAATCATGAAAAACAAATTGTTAAAATTAGATTGTCAAATAGATAAACAATGCAAGCCAACTAATTACCCATGCTAAAGTACTCTTTTTATTGGTGTGTAAGTGAAGGAACAAACATGAAAGCATTTAATTGACAAAAAGGAGTACAAATGAATTCACAAGGATTATAGGATGTGAACATAAACCAAAATTGTCCGACAAGAAAAGATAGATATTTTACAATTATTGTGTTTGTTTTATATTATTTTTATTGATTTTTTTT
>ML777429.1:1686480-1699220 GCA_009831015.1 Picea engelmannii | reverse complement strand
CGCGGACAGGTGGCACGAGATCTTGCGGAGTCGGGATTCGGCACTTCGGTGTTTTCGACGCTGGAAGAAACACGGAGGAATAGCGAAGTCCCGAGTTGCGACGGGTCCCACGGAGACTGTGTGGAGTATAACACGTGGCATCGACACCTCAGTACTCGGGGTTCCGGAATACAAGGGCTCGACATCGTGAGAGGCGATATCCCGAAGTATTGACCGTTGACCATCGGGGATCGGGGTTTTGGCGTTGAGTGGCACGAAGCAGTGTTATGAGTCTTGCGATATCGCGAGATCCGATCTCCCGATACGCGAAGAGGAGATCACCGAGAAGTATCCTGTGGGTGACGAAGACTCGCGAGAGGAGTTAGAAGGGCATTGACTCTTCGGGCCTGTGAAGTGAAGAAGGTCCTGGTGGAGCGACCGACTGCTGTGAGAGCGGGGTTTGCGTCACCCAACTATAATTGACTACCCCGAACCTGGCTTCCAAGCCAACCAATGAAGAATGATTGGTAAGGTATTTCAAATGTTTTTCCAAGACTGCGAGCCAACAGATGAGAAGGCTTCAGTCGATCGCAATCAAGAGACAACAAAAACATGTGGATAATATTTGTCTTTAATTCCCGGTGCCAAATGCCCATCTTCATCAAAGCTCGCCAAAGAGTGTTCATTGCCAGAGCTTTGTAGAAAACTATAATCTTCCGAAGACCCCAACCCCCAAGGTGTTTTGGTTTGGTAATTGTGAGCCAACTACAAAGGTGATAACGATGCTTATTTTTATTCCCAGACCAAAGAAAATCAATACTCAGCCTACTAATTTTGTGGAGCACCGAGATCGAAATATGAGCAAGAGTCATCCAATATATTGGTAGACTATTGAGAACCACTTTAATTAGCACAAATCGCGGCAACCCCCCCCCCGGGAGTGAACCACTTATTACACCAATGATTAATCCTGGACTCAAACTTATCAATTAACCATTGCCAATCCTTTGTCTTATAGCTATCAGGTTTCAGAAGATATCCCAAGTATTTAAAGCCCAAAGAAATATCTTTACCGGGGTAAGAAGCAAGTCTTTTAAACTCTGAAGGTTTTCCGAGGAAACTCCCTAGTGCATGAAAATAGACTTTTGGATATTTACAACCAAACCCGAAGCCTGGAAAAAAACATGTAGAATCTCTTGAATTTTTTCCCATTCAACGGGTGACGCTCTGGACATAATTAAAATGTCATCAACAAATAAAAAGTGGAGAATATTAATCAATCTAGACACCTTAATCCCTGTAAGCATACCTTCAGCTTGTGATTTCTTTAATGAGAGATTGAGACCTTCCATGACAAGAATAAAGAGTAAGGGTGAGAGCGGGCATCCCTGCCTTACACCTCTACTACTCTTGAAGAACTTGGAGGCCTCAACATTAATCAGAATAGCACAGGATGTGGAGACAAGACACGCCATAATCCAGTTAGTTGTATGGATCCCAAAGCCACTTTGAAGTAAAATTAACCTCAGGAAATCTCAGTTGGTACAGTCGTAAGCCTTCTTTAGATCAAGTTTCAGGATTATAGCTTGCAGTTTTTTTTATTTGATGTTGTGAAGACATTCCTACGTAGTACCGATTGCATCCAATATTTGCCTTCCTTTAAGGAAGCCTAACTACTCTTCTGAAAGCACCCGAGATAGAATAGGCCTGAGTCTCTTAGCAATGACTTTTGCAATAATTTTGTAACATAGATTACAGAGAGTGATTGGTCAATAATCATTGAAAGAGGAGGGTTTGTTAACCTTTGGTATCAATGCCAGAAATGTAGAGTTGATCGAATTGATTACCTCTCCTCTTACTCTTGATTCCTCTACCATATTTACCAAGTCCTGCCCAACTAATTCAAAGAAGTTGTAGAAAAATTCTACTGTCCATCCATCAGGACCAGGGCTTTTGTCTCTAGAAAATCCCTTTAGAATGGCATAAATTTCATCCTTTGTCACCTCCTTTTCTAAATTATGAACATCAGCCTCATTCGCAAAAGTCGGAAATAACCTGACAGAACCGATTTGATCCTCTAGATTACTCTGGCCTGTATCACTAAAGAAGGTCTTGAAGCACTTGACCGCTTCTTCCTTAATGGCTTGTTGTCTTGAATGGGTACCCCCCAAATCATCTTTTATCTCCCATATAAACTTCTTATTTGAGACGAACAAAGTTCGCTCACACAAGAATTATCCAAAATACTTGGAATATAACATAATAATCCATGTAGGAATAATGTATAAAATATGAATAGATAAGATGATTACAATTGAGAATGAGGGCTCGTTTATATACCCATGCAGGGGTGCCCTTAACCAATAGTCATGTCATTTGAGACATGTCCTTTCATTATTATTAATAGTTATTATTTATTAATTAATTATTATGTTATGGATATCTATTTATATGTATTTTATGTTCATAACATTATTCCTTCTATAACTAGTGAAATGATGAAAGAACTTAGTGTTCTTATCTCCACTCTTTATCCAGATTGCCCTGCTCTTTTGTCGCCACCTTTCTTCCTCCGCCAACAATAACCTATTTCTCTCATATTCAAGAATGGACAGAGTAAGTGTAGCGTCCACCGGTGTAGTTCCCAGAGTCATCTATTTGTAATTGAATTCAATAGCCTCTTCGATCTTAGCCAAGTCTGGTTGTTCCCTCTGACTCTTCTCCTTGGCCCAAACTTTTACTCTAGCTTTTAAGAGAGATAGTTTCCCAACCAAGTGTCATTGTGCTACTGTAATATGAAGGTGACTCAGATCATTCCAAACCTATCAAACAATCCCCACAAAGGAATCATCTCTCACCCAATCAATTTAAAAGGATAGGCAGCGTCCAGGAAACCAGTCCCAAACTCTAGAAGAACGGGCACGTGATCCGATAGATAAGGAAACTCAACTCAGGTCCTAAACCTCTGAGTAGTAGTTAAAAGATCCTCTGCAACATAGATCCGGTCGAGACGTTTTGCAATGTTTTCATCACCGGACCTATCATTTTGCCACGTAGGCACAGTCTCCACCGGAGCTAAATCCACTAAATCGTTCTTTAGAAAAAGTGTTTTGAAAAACCCCGCCATTGAGTCATTTTGTGTTGAGTGTCCCCAGACTTCCTTGGGAGAGGTAGTAAAATTCATATCGCCAGCCATTATTAAATCTTTGTGTTTTAACAATCCTGACACCTCCACAAAATCCCAGAAAGATTTGTGTTCTTGATAGGGCCCGTATACATTAAGAAAAGATAACTTCTTGTTGTCCATAAGAGATGTTCTTGAAAAAAAAATCCCACCAATGCTTAGAAAAGGCACAAGGTCAAAAAAAATTGGATCCCAAGATACCAAAAGACCACCTGAAATCCCCACAACACAAACCATCCAGTCAGGTCTAATCTTTTTCATGAAAGACCTTGCTTTATCCGCGGTCACCAACGTTTCTTGTGGAAAAATGAGATTGGGGCAAGATTTACACACTAGTCTACGAAAGGAGGCTAGTTTTAGGGGTCCTCCTACCCCTATAATATTTAGGGTGAGGAGTATCATGATTTATCCCTGGCCAGGTATTTCATGCCTCTAAGTGCCCCTTGATCAGAGAGAGTAACTGGTAGAATATATGTTGCAGAACTACTATCCCCTGCCTTCCGTCGGGCACTTCTAGTTTTTATAGGCGAGACTTCAAAACCCAAACCCTGTGACAACGCAGGTTTAGAATCAAAGGAAGATTCACTCACCTTGGGACCCCCTGGAAACCCAGAACCTACCTGTCTATCCACCAAAACATTGCCCAAAAAAGTCGGTAAGGGGAGGGGATTAGAGGACTTAACAAGTGGAGTGACTAAATCAGAGATCATTTTGTCCAGAATAGAATCACTAACTGTCGAACCGCTATAACCAAGAACTATTACAGACTCATCACCCATACCCGGTTGACTGATTAAAAAGTTTGTGTCCCCCCTGATATATGGAACCTCTGTTTGACTCCTAAAATTGTCCCCATCCAACACAGACAATTCAGGTTCTGTCAAAGATGTATTTTCGATAGCAGGTTCTTTCCCATTGGATTGTTCAAGGAAGAGAATATTATCTAAATGGTCACACTTCTAAGAAGTTAAAGAGAAATAAAGTTTAGGGCATAAATGCTTCAACTTACCCACGAAGGTTGTGTCCTGTGTGGAAGGATTGTCCTCTGAACTAAGCCCCGGGTATTCCAGAGTGTCAGACTCTTCCTCCATCTATGTAATAGTGTCCCCGAGCGCTTCATCCAAGGTAACATCATCTTCCAAGGAGCCATAAACAAAAGTACAATCTCTCCTAAGATGACCAGTCTGTCTGCAACTAGTACAACAAAATGGTATTCCCAGATAATCCAATTGTTGAGCATATAATAGGCCCCGCCACTCAATCTCTAGAATTTCCATAAGTCCCGCATGTATATCCACTTCAACCAGGATTTTTTCCATCCTTTTATCAGTGGAATTCATTACAGTTTCATCTACGCTTATCTAACAACCAATGGCGTTCTCGACTGCCTCCAAAGCTCTAAAGTTCCACATCTGTAAGGGAAGGTTGGGAAGGAGCACCCATAAATGTATGAAACTAAAATATTCAGTTGTTGGGTTGAAACTAAGCCTCCATCTTTTAATCATCAAGCTCCAGCCATCATATCTCTAGAACTTATCCAGAATTAGTGCAGATTCCTCTGGTTTCCTAAAAACAAACCCCAACCAACCTCGCGGCAAGGAGAGAACCTCTGGAAAGTAATCAAGTAAAGGTTCCCAAAAACGATGCACCCATTCTTCAATCGGAGTTGAGGAGTGAGAATGATATGTCAATCTTCCAACTAAAGCGTACAGCGCCAAGTTGCAGGACTCCTTCAGTCCGATATCTAACCCCATGACCAGCCTTCTTCTCTGTTTTTTGGGTTTCCAAACCTTAACAGAACGCCTACCTCTATGAGAAAGTTCTAAACGAGAGGGTTTACCAGACTCATAAACCTTTGCCCGCTGCACTACTCCCGAAACAACATTCACCACTCCACCATGTCCCAGAATACTCTTTTCCGAAGAAACAACCATAATACTACCACCTACAAACCCATCAATAGATTTTGAGGAACAAGGATCTGAAACGGGATTTTTTTTTTGCAAATGGCGTGCCTCCGGTAGTAACACACCCTCATTAAACTTCTCATTAATGTTGCACCCAAAAAGACGTAGAGTTGCATTAATCTCACTAATCCCATCCATCAAGGCGTAAAAGCCCGACCTCTCCCAGTGCTCCTTGTCAGTCGCACTGAGCAAGGCGCTGACCTCATTTTCCATTAGTAATAGCACCTGGAGGTACCAGAAGGCTCCAACACTTAAACCCGTCCAGTCTGACTTCAATACTGTCTCATAACAAACATTAAAAAACCCTCGAAAGCAAGAAGGTAATAAATAGACAAGACTAAGTAATTAGAATGTAGTCAGAGATCCGCTTGGAAATACTCGCAAACTAAAATCTATCATTGGCAGCTTAATGAGACAAGATAGCATTGATGCTAGAACTGAACTTAGAAAAACTAAAACCAATCCCAACACCCTAGACGATGACTTAAGAAAACTACAACGACTTATGTCACTCACAACAAGCTAATCACTAAAACTAGGACGCAAAGCAAAAAGACAGAAGGGAAACCAGAGTTCCTTACCCACCCCATGGCAACCACCATGAAACCTGCAACAGGAACCCATCTTTCAAAATTCACAATCACCCTCTGCCATAGTTTTCCCACCGTCTAACCTCATCACTCACTTTCATTACATCCACCCACTTACCCATTAGTCACCTCCAATTTACCATGATATATCATATATATAGCATATGTTATATGCAATACATATAACATATGTTATATGTAATTTTATATTACTTTTCCATGTAAAAAAATAAACAAAACAAGTAAATAAAGAAACATAAAATATTAAAACTGGAGTCAATCAAGCTTTGTAATCTTATATTACTTTTCCATAATACTCGGAGAGTATATAACATCCTCCCTGGTGTTAATAACTTAATTCTAAAACTTGCATGCAATTCACTATTGAAGTAAATAAAACTTTGTAATTTTATATTACTTTTCCATAATACTGAGAGTATGTAACATCCTCCCTAGTGTTAATAACCTTATTCTAAAACTTGCATACAATTCGTTATTGAATTGTAATTTGTGTTGTTTAATAATGAGTTAAGTTGTTTTTCATTATATATATATATATATATATATATATATATATATATATATATATAATTCGTTATTGAATTGTAATTTGTGTTGTTTAATAATGAGTTAAGTTGTTTTTCATTGTTTAGAGAGAGAGAGAGAGAGAGAGAGCGAGAGCTAGCTTTGGGACTAGCACCTCGCTCCATACTTATTAAGGCATAGAACCTCGGGCGGGGGTTACAGGCTTTACTCTCCCTGCCCTCTTAACCTCTCTCACTCTCGTCTTTTCAATCTCCTGTTTTCAGGTGCTTGTCTCTCTCTTCTCGTTCCCCATACCCCCCCACTTGCCCAGTCACTTCCCCGCCACCATCACCTCTTTCTCTAGGTGATATTCGCATGCCCTCCACATGACTAGGACACATGAAGGCTTATGACATAAAGGCAATGGATTTAGAGGCCTCCCGTCTTTGCCTCCATGCCTTCATGTCACAGTCTGAGTTCATAAACTCCCTTTCACCCTCCTGCCTGTTTTCTCCCACGCCTTCACATTCATTTCTCTCTCGTGCCTCCCCCTTTCACAAATATGTGTCTCCCTCCCTCCTTTATGGAACCCCTTTGCTTTCTCGTCCTCCCTCTCCCTCCAACTCGCCCCCCTCCTCCTTTGAACATGTGTCTCCTCCATGCTCAGGTAAAGCTCTCTCCCCAGCGAGCACTTCTCCGAAGGAGGAAAAATTCTTTTCTGGCAACGATGTCCTTTCTCGAAAACGCTCAACCTGATGCATCAAGGAAAAGAGAGAACTAGAAAATATGGTCATGGGTGTTGACATTCCCCTTAGAAACATCCCCTAGCTCTTGGGGAAGACTTTGGTTGCAAGGTTTCAGGGAAATTATCTGGGAGAAAATGCTCTAACTTCCCGGATGCAGAACCACTGGAAACCTCTCATTGGTTATGTCCTGAAGATACACCTCCTGGCAAGAAGTTGGATCTCTTTTTCTTTCCTCTTAGACGAAGACTGCGAAGAAATCCGCAGGCAGAATTGGTCTTGGGGCCCTTCTGGTTTTACCTTGAAACCTTGGACTATGGATTTTGATCCCCTAAAATAATCTACAGAGGTAATGAAATTTTGGGAAATTATGCTTGGATTGCCTCTAGCCTTCTAGTCCAAGGAAGTGCTAGAAGCCATCAGAAATAAAATGGGCTCTTTTGTAAAATTGGAACCCAACTGGGACTCAAAGAAAGATCATAGTTGGGATTGGATCTTGGTCTAAGAGGATGTAAGATAAGGCTTAGTAGGCAATATTGACCTCGTTTATGATGGAATTACATGGCACCAAAAGGTAGACTACTAGAGACTACACTTTAGGTGCCATGGTCGCCATGAAATTGGACACCTATGCTTTCAATGCTCCAGAATTGCCTCACTGCAAAAAATGCAAGCAAGTACATGGAAAACCAATTCCACTATCAAAAAGAAGGAGACAGTGGAGGTCAACGCGATGGAAGACAGGAATACAAATTGTCACCTGGACATCGAAAATTGGGTACTCTCCAGTCAAGCTTTAGGCGACTTGGTGTCCCAAGCTCATGCTTCAAGTATGCCTCCCTTTTCTATGCCCCTTCAATCCATTTTTGTTCCAATCCATGTTTCTCTCCCTAGCCCTCCCCCCTCTCCAAAGACCCCCACCCTCCCCGAAAAACCCTTACCCCCCTTACCCCCCCTCAACTCTTCCAAAGGCACAAGACGTCGACCCCGCAAGAGCTCCCTCTCCCTCCTCCTCGCTTCCTCTAGCTCCCTCTTTGGAGCCTCCTTCCCCCTCCCCTTCTCGGGCCCCCTCCTCTCCCGGCTCTTCACCCCCTCCCATCCCTCCCCTTCTTTCCCTAAAGTTCCCCTCCTTCCCTACAGAAACAAATACGCCCTAAGGTCAAAAAATCAAGAATTAGTCCCTTCTTCCAGTGATTTGTCTCTAAACCCTCCCTCTCTCACACAAGCAGGAAGGAAATCCTTCATTTCAAAAGAAAAAGAGAAAGCAGCTGCGAAAATCTGCAAAGGCACCCAAGCTACCATCACAAGAGCCCTTAGAGAAGGAAAAGCCTCGTTGATAAGGGATAAATGATCTTCCTTTCTTTCAATGCACGAGGGGTAGGGGGCGCCCCAAAGAAGCTATCCCTTAAAAGAATGGTCCACAACCTAAAATTGAACGTCATACTCATCCAAGAAACTATGTTCTGTGGCGAAAAATCTAGAGAAACTTTCATCCCTTGGCTTCGGAGTTGGTCTTTCAGTACTACCAACACCTCTAGTCTCTCTGGTGTTGGTAGTACTGAAAGACCAATTCTGAAGCCCTAATTTTTAGGCTTTGTCCTCTTCTGTCTCCTGCCCTGCAATCTATATCAATCCACAACACAAGAACAATATTTGTTCCTTCTCAGTGATTAATATTTATAGGCCTTACGTTGTTAGGATCTCCTTTTGGGAGGATTTGGTCATCGCAAGTTTTTTTCGGGATCCCTTTTTGGTGGTGGCAGGGGATTTAAATCTAACCCTATCCCTGCGAGAGGTTTGGGGAGAATATCCCAAGGCTGACAAACAAAGACTCTTCTTCCAAGCCTTCTTCAAAAAGTCCAACCTAGTGGACATCGAACCTATGAAACTCTCCCCTACTTGGCGGAATTTCAGAACCAGGGAAGAGGAAGTTGCAAAGAGACTCGGTCGCTTCCTAGTTTCGGAAGCCTTACTAAAATCAGGAGCTTTGTTCAAATCTGGATTAGAGGTGGGAGTCATCTTAGATCATCTACCTGTCACACTACAATGGTCCTCGAGTTTCGACTCCCTCCCCCCCTTCTCCCTTGAAATTCAACCAATCTTGGATGGAAGAGGAATATTTCAAGAAACTGGTCCTTTCTTTATGGACCAAACTCTCCCCTCTGAACCACGAACCTCTTATGGTACAAGTCGCAACAAATCTAAAAAAATTGAAAAACGCCATAAAAATTTAGCTCCCTTTATGGAAGTCCAAAAGGTCCCGACACATTCGGGACATTGAAGGGAATTTAGCAACGGTTCTAAGATCCTTGGAGGACGCCCCCCTAACAAACAATAAGTTAACAGAACTAAGAGATCTGGAGAAAAGCATGTCAAATGGATTAAGACAGAGGAACAATAATGGCGTACAAAAAGCAGGGCTCTGTGGATAAAAGAAGGAGACATCAACACAAAGTTTTTTCATCAATATGCGAACTTTCAAAGAAACCTCAACTCAATCTAGGAAATCAAAKATGAATAAGGAAACATGGTCGCTTCCTTTGAGGACAAGGCAAAGCTCAGGGTAAATTTTTCAGCCATCTTTTTTCAGCCCCCCCAGGATGCCCTATCCAAGAAATATTGGAAGTAGTAGGTAAATTCCCTATCGTCTTTATCGACAAAATGAACCTTTCCTTTGAAGAAAAAGTGACAGAACCGGAACTAAAGGCAACTTTGTTCTCCATGAGAAATGGTAAAATCCCAAGCCCAGACGAAGTAACTATGGAATTTTTCAAAGCCTTCGATGATTTTCTAAGAGAATATTTGTTGTTAATGATAAGAGAATCACAAAAGGAAGGAAGATTTCATGGCCCGCTCAATGCAGCCTTCTTGTGTCTCATCCCAAAGAAACAATGCCCCTCTTCCTTTGAAGACTGCAGATCGATTGCTTGCTGCAATATAATATACAAATTAATCACCAGGATCATCTCTAGGAGACTCATGCCAATGCTAAGTGAAATCATTGGTGAAGAACAATTTGGCTTCCTACATAACAGACAGATACACAATGTTGTAGCCATAGCTCAGAAAGTGCTCCACTCAGTCAAGAAAAGAAATCTCAAGCCTGCCATCCTGAAATTGGACCTTTCCAAAGCCTATGACCATGTAAACTAGACTTTCCTGCGTTTAGTCCTAATCCAAATGGGCATGAGTTTAAAAATCGTCAACTGGATAATGGGATGTATCCAAAGTGCCTCCTTTTCCATCCTCATCAATGTAGCCTCGTCCAGGTTTTTCAAAGCCTCCAGAGGTCTTCGTCAGGGTTGCCCCATTTCCCCCTTTCTTTTCCTAATCATAGTTGAATCTCTCAGTCTTCTGATAAAGGAGGCAAAGTCCAACAGTTTATTAAGAGGAATTGCAGTCTCAGAATCAAAATCAATCACACACCTTTTATTTATAGATGACATATTTTGTTGCTTCTATGGCTCTCAGAGGAATTTGAACACTCTCAAGGATATTTTAAACCTCTTCGGCAACGCTACGGGAATGAAAATTAATATGGAAAATTCTTGTCTCCTTCTTCATCACTGTGAGAACGAAGAAGAAGCCTTTATCGCCAACACTTTCCCCACCCAAAGGGAAAAAAATTCTGATGGACTAAAGTACTTGGGTTTTAATTTAAAACCTGACAACAACAGAAAAGAAGACTGGGGTTGGTTAATAAGAAAGGTCGAGGCCTGCCTAGCCATCTGGGTCAATAGACTCCTCTCTAGAGGAGGAAGACTGGTACTAATCAAAGCAGCCCTAGAAGGAATTCATGTCTACTAGAATTCAATGGAATCCTGGATCACATACGTCATTTAAGCTTCTGCTTCCCTTGAAAGGGAAAAAATGCACATGGAGGACCCCCTCCGATCAAATGAAACTCAATTGCAGTGCCAAAATAACTTGGAGGGTTGGGGTTTAAAAAACTTAAGACTCTTCGCGCGAGCCCTAGCGCGCAGAAACCTTTGGCACCTAACTTTGGGTAACAATCTATGGGTAAGAGTAATGAACTCCAAGTATTTTCCTTCTTTGTATATTTCCGATTGGTTTCGAGAACCTTTGAAATCCACTAAAGGTTCAATTGTCTGGAAAGCACTTGTTCAAGCCTTCCCCCTAGTTGGTAAGTGGACTGTCTGGCGCATCGGAAATGGGGAAAATGTAAGATTGGGAGAAGATCCATGGTTGGGAGCTGGAAACATTTACAGACTCTCCCAGCCCCTACTTCAATTCTTAAAAGGAAAAAATCGTCGCTTTCTGAGCAACCTCGACATTGGTTTCCCCCAATTAAGAGGAAGAGGGGGCTCGAAAAATGCAAATTCCCTGAATCTCCCCCTAGATCTATGGGACGAATGAAACTCTTTCATTACCCTATTATGTGACAATTTCATTACCCTAGATAGAGAGTCTGAGAAATCTTTTTGTTGGTCGAAAAACCTGCAGAATGGCTCTTACATAATTAAATTAGGCTACAAAGCCTGGCTAGAAGAAAACTCGGAGACATAACTGAAGTGGTGGTGGAAGCCCTTGTGGAAAATCAAGGCTCCCCCAAGATGTAAATTGACTCTATGGCTAGCTCTAAACAACAAATTGTTGATTTGGGACAACTGCCTCAAGAGAGGTTGGTGTGTGCCTGACATATGCCCTCTGTGCAAAGAAGATCAAGAATCCACTACTCACATTTTTATATCATGTCCCTTTGCAGAGAAGGTCGCGCATTTAATAAAAGACAAACTAAATTCCAGGGTTGATTGGAACTAGGGTTCTCTTGAAGAATTTTTAAGAACTTGGCTACACGACAGAACAATCTCCCTTTATGCAGGTCTTCCAAGTATCATGATCACAAACATTTGGTGGGAAAGAAACAATGTCGTGTTTAAAGATAAGACGGTTCCCCCGGAAGTGACAGTGGATTTATCACTCACTGAGGCTGAATAATTTAAGACAGAACCTCGATGAAGCAAACAATGATTCATAGTCCCCCCACTCATCGATTACACCATCCCATGGGGCTATTTTGATGGGGCCAACCAAGGACATATGCATGCATGTGGTGTCGAGGTGGTGTTGTTTATTAGCCATAGTCACTATATCCATATCAAATATTCGCCAGGAGGCTAAACAAATAACAGAGTAGAACTGATAGCACTTTGGACCCTTTTGGAAATAGCCAAAGAAAAAAATCTAACAAAGTTTCAGGTGTTTGATGACTCCAAACTGGTGATTGATTGGGAAAGAGGCCAAAATAACATCCAGAATCCTAAACTGACCTCAATTCTAAGAGATATCAAACTCACCTTCAGAAATTTTGAATGAATTTCTTTCCAGCACATTTTGAGGGAGCTCAACACAAAAGCATATGAACTCTCTAAAGAAGCTCTGCATTTGCAAAACAGAGCTTTTGGCTTTTATGAGTTCTTCGCAGGCACAAAAACTGAGGTAGTGGAATTTCGCCTCTAAAAAAATGTTTTTCTTGTAAGGTTGAAAATGTTTTAAATAGTTGGAACAGTTCGTATTGTAAAAGGCCTTAAAAGGTATGTTGGCATAGGTATAATAGATTTGTAAGAAAGCCTACTAAGACTAGACTGATAAGATAGCAACATGTATATTCCTTTTTTGAATATAGCAGCTTTTTTTCTGCATGAAAGAAAAAAATTAGATATATATATATATATATATATATATATATATATATATATATATATATATATATATATATATATATATAAAA
>ML777429.1:1671470-1686441 GCA_009831015.1 Picea engelmannii | reverse complement strand
GTGATTTTATTTTGATTCTAATATATAAAGTATGTTGGCATAGGTAGAATAGATCTGTAAGAAAGCCTACTAAGACTAGACTATAAGATAGCAACATGTATATTTTTTTTTTGTATATAACAACTTTTTTTCTACATGGAAGAATATATATATATATATATATATATACTTCTAACTTTGTAATTCTATTGTGATTCTAATAAGGAATTGGATTCTCGTTGATATATATATATATAACTTTGTAATTCTATTGTGATTCTAATAAAGAATTGGATTCTCGTTGATTTTAATAAAAGATATATATATATATCAATTAGGGAATCCAATTATTTATATATAAAAATTTCTTGTATTAAAATCTATTAGTGAATCCAATTACTTATTAAAATCAAAATATTTTCAACATTTTATTTTTAAACTCGACAATATTTATCATTACAATAATCAAATCTTCATAAATAATCTTATGAATTCTCTCTATAAATTGTTATAATACCTTTGTTCCATGGATTTGATATAAATTATAATAAACATGATAGGGATAATTATGTTTAACTTATATATTGTAATATTTTAATTGTTATAAAAATATCAAAATACATCATTAATTATATAGAGATATACTCATTCAAAATATATAAATCACTCCTTCAATATATGTGAATATACTCCTTTAATAATTATAATATCTCTCGTTCTTTTAGAACTTAGTTAATATAAATCTTTTGATTTATGGTTTAATATTTACATCAAATATATTGTGTTGTACCATGGATTTGATATAAATTATAATAAACATGATAAGTATAATTCTGAAATAACTTATATGATATTTTAGAATTTAGTTAATATGAATCTTTTAATTTATAGTTTAATATTTACATCAGTTATATTGTGTTGTACTATGAATTTGATATAAATTATAATAAATATGATAAGTATAATTCTGAAATAACTTATATGTACTTAACTATAATATTTACATCAGTTATATTGTGTTGTATTATGAATTTGATATAAATTATAATAAATATGATAAGTATAATTCTGAAATAACTTATTTGTAATTAACTTATGTATTGTATTATTTTAATTGTTATAAAAATGTCAAAATACAACTCATTCAAAATATATAAATCCATTCCTTCAATATATGTGAATATACTCCTTTAATATTTATGATATCTCTCATTCTTTTAGAACTTAGTTAGTTAATATGAATCTTATGATTTATTGTTTAATATAAATACATCAGTTACATTGTGAGTGCAATTTGGAGTAATTACATGATATAATATAACCTAATCTTTATTGCAAATCGCATTATCCTTGCCCAATTATAATTACAAGTCGTTTGAATACTGTGTTTGAATACTGTTGATGTGAAAATCAATAACACTAATAATTACAATTGTACATTTAAGGTAATAATAAATGCAAATGAGTGATGTGATAGTTTAGTTATAAAACCATTACTTGTCAATAGTGATAATTTAGTTATGAAATCTCTACTTGTCAACATGATAGTTTAGTTATGATACCACTACTATGATATTAAGGATGAATATCACTAGGTGATATTTATGGCATCTATCTGTCCTCACACGGTTAGTCTGTGCATTCTCATCCTCAGCCTGGGTATCACTATGCAATCTTACGATAACTATGCAATCCACATTAAACATCTTATAAGATTATCTATAGTTTATGCCATCAACACTAAACATTTTATAGGATTATTTATAGTTTAGATAACTTGTAATACTACCCATGGGTTTGTACAAAGTTGAACTCTTTGCTTTTAACTTGAGGTCACACTCACACTCTAGATATCATGGTATGATCTCTTAAACAATGATGTATATAATATATATAATTCATATGTGTTTTTAACTTGAGGTTATATTCACACTCTAGATATCATGGCATGATCTCTCAGACAATGGTGTATATAATATATATAATTCATATGTGTTTTTAACTTGAGGTTATACTCACACTCTAGATATCATGGCATGATATCTCAGACAATGGTGTATATAATATATATAATTCACATGTGAAATAAATTGTGAGGCGAATTCGACAATGTTGCCACGGCCTCGATCTACACTGATATATGGCAAAAGATAAGTATTAATATTGTATCGATTAACCAAATTCAAGGTTTAATACAATGATAGAAAAACTATGCTTTAGGTTTTAATTCATAATATCATTTCGCATTTCTGGAAACAATTTACAACCATATTAAATTTCATACATAAGAATATACTCCATATGAATATGTAATGTAGAATATTCTCGATTAGTGTAGAATCGGTAATGTCAAAAAAAAATAATGAAATGGATTTTGAAAAGAAGATGTGACCAGCATAGCAAGACAAAATGCCCTGGATCATAATAGATTCAAAGATAAATTGTGACTCTCTTGCCTCTGATCTGTTTGAATTATCTTCAAAGCAAGATAAGTTGTGTGCTTAAATAATGATGATCATTTACTATGCTATTTGGGTTTGAATCAACCCGTTCCAAAATATTACAAGTGGCTTGGTATTATTCCAAGACGTGGGGTTACTCAGCTACTATGATCAAAGTTCCTAGGTTCTTTTTTCATTCAATAGATTCTCAAGATAGAATGCTAGTAGGATTGGCAAATAATTTCTTGAAAAGTTAGACCCCATGCCATTTAAAATTGGTCTTTACCTGCCCTGTGTAGCACGATCAATTCACTGTACATACATTTGCCTAGAAGAACATTGAAATTTTGATTATCCATATGATATATAACAAAACCTTTACCACTAATAGAATGAAAGGTATAACCTATGTTATGGATCTAGAATTTTGAGTTCTCCCATATATGGTTGCTCAGGAAATCCCCTAAGTATTGCCTTCCTTCCTTTATGCCCTCGACTAGGGTGTCAAGGTCAAAGCAATCCAAGCTATTTTGTTTTTTCCTATCTAACTGTTTGACCTTTAAAGTGTTAGTCTTAGCAACAGCAATTCTTCTAGCGTTGCTACCTCTTCCCTTCCCTCTGGTAGGCAGTTAGATTAGGGTGAAGTTTATCTCTAAATAACCTGTCAATCTGCATGTTTTGATAACCCTTTGTGAAAAGGATTTTCTCTTTAATAGAAGAAAAATAAACAAGAGTGTAATGAATTTCATCCATTATTTAGCTTTTATTACTCTTTTTAAAATGATGCTTATATTTTGTTAGTTTCTAAATATGGTAAAATTTGCAAGATTGATTAAATAATTCACTCGGATAAAAATCACAATCCATTTTAGAGCCGGTTTGAAGAGCCCAATGAACTAAACCCCAATGGGTTGATAGAGTTACAATTAGTCAAATCAACATAAATGTTTTCACTGAAATAAATTAAGGGGAAGGGAGAAAAACCTCATTGATAACTATTTCTTTCTCATATATTTTGCTATCGTGTCTTATTTCTTAGTAGTTCAATGCAACTTTACAACTTAGAATATCTTAAATTAGGTTGTTATAATTTTATTTAGGGTGGATTTCAACAAACACATACATATTTGGCAATGATTTGACTTATTTATACCATTTTGGAATGAGTCGCGAGATCAACAAGTTCGGATACAGATACCATTGATAGATCGCCTTAGCCTACAACTCTGGAAATTTTATTGTCCCATGGATCCCAATAGATCCAGCCTCCTCCCCAACAAATTATTATCTTCCTTATTTTGAAGTAATCTGTGTATCCTCTTTTCTGATCTAAATGGTGGCATTCTAGCTTAAGTTTGAACGATGGTACAATTCTTCAACACTCCTACATACACTTATAAACTTTTCGTTGGTGGATCATCTAAATATGAAAAGTTGTGTTATTAGTATATTAAGGTCTGCCCTGCAAGTGTGATAACATGCATGCTTTAACACTAATTTTTCAAGGTGCTCTCTGAGTATTATTGCCACATAAATATCGCATACACATTTTCATAGTCTGGATAACGCTTAAATAACCATTGTTGATGACACAAATATTGCACATTGTCCCATAATTTTGTTTCTACAATTTTGTTCCTCCACTATCATATTCTACCCTAAGAATAAGAGGGGTGAATATATTTCATATTTCGTGAGTTATGTTGACAGATGGATTAAACAATGTTGGGTTTTATTGATAACAAACCCATGGTAAAATGTTCATTGTTAATGGTTACAATCTGTTATGGTGAAGGGTGCCTAAACGTTGGTATTTATTTTCTTTTCGAGCATATTGATGCATGAAACCAATCATAGTTCATTTAAACGAACACACCAAAGATTGTTTCTAGAGATCATAACTCTACTCACATGTAATGATATAACTCTTTTATCATTGTGTTTTATAAACAATAGTACATTTGGCACTCCTCTGGTTCATTATTGCATATAAATTACATAGGATTTCTTGTGGAATGGTGTCCATCACAACATCGTGTCTACACTTATGGAAAAAAGGGCTAATGGATAAAACTTTATGTTTTAAGATTCTGAGAGATCTTCATGTGTTTCCAGTTTATATTATGCCTTGATATAAACTAAAAGCGATACATATTTGCTTGGTTACAATTTTGGATCATGGACATGGTTTATGATATACATTTGCTACACACATAACTAAGCAAGCCTCTCATGGTTTATATCATTACTTTTGCATGTTTTGCTACCCTAGTTTCACATGGAAATTCTGATTGAATACTTGATAACAATACATTATACATGTTATATTCACCACACAAGTGTGATAGCAATACAAACAACATCTCTTTGATATTTGATATATATCCTTAGCATACAATATGAACATGGCAATCTACTCATGACATGATATAATACTATCAGTACCTTTGTCACATTGCTTTGATACATTCATCAATGCGTCATGGTTTATTTAATTACACTAAGTCGATCATCAGTTGATGGTCTGAATGCTCTAACTTGATAAATGTCATCTCTTTCTCTGTGACCAGTAGCCAGCGTCCAGGAAGGTTTTGGTACTTGCAATAAATTACTGAACAATGAGTGAGTAATGGGTTGGTTTGAACTTTGCAGCTAAGTTGGTCAAGCATGGTGTGGATTTTCTTGAATTGGGCATGTTGTGTCGGGCCATTTCATGCCAGGTTTTGAATTCAAGGGTGGTGGATATGTTTAGCTTCATATTCTGAGTTATCTATTGCATGTTGACATTCTTTATAATTGTTTTGGTTTTCCCAATGCCATTCTGAATTTTGTTTGGTAATTTATATTTTATACATTAAATCATAGGACCAAAGGTTTTCAACAATAGAATATGAATTGGTAGATTATATTCTAATTTCGCAGTAGGGTGAATTGGTAGGTGACCATCGACCTTTTGTTTCTCCCACTTAGGGAATGTTTTTAATGGATGCTCATATGCCTTGTACCTTTCATTGCATGCTAAACTAATGGAAATCTGCATTGGATTAAAGGTCTTAAGATGACCAACTCACTTTGTTCTTTTGAGTAATACATACATTGAAATGTACATTGGATCAAAGGTTTTGAGAATTAGTCAAAGAAATTTAAGTAAAGTACCCTTAGTTTTCTGATTGTATTCATTCAAGGCCTCTTCCTGACCTAGATTCACTGTAGCCTCTCTTGATCTTTAACTAAGTGACATGCGTAAAAAAATTAACAGATTCATTGAATAATCGGTTTTGTATCATGGATAACGTGTGGATAAATGAAATGGATTGAATGGGAAACTTGGCCTATGATAGGGTAACTATACAAATTATATAATATGCCAATATTCTTGTTGAAAGAAGGGGAAATGATAATCAAGAAACAATTGGTATCGGGATGATCACATGGCACTCATAGTACTAATGATCCCTATTAAGTTAACCCATACACTAGATGGATGTTTAAATGATAATTTTTTCATTATATGTGATAGTTGGTATTCCTGATATTGCAAGCTAGGGGATTGATTTTGTTGTTGAATCTTGATAGTTATTTACCTTGCATGTGATATGTGTTGAAAGGATTATCATCTTCATGATCACATGGCACTCATAGTACCGATGATCCTTATTGAGTTGGACATATCCATATGCTAGATGGATGTTTTAATGATAATTTTTTCATTAGATGTGATAACTAGTATTACTAATATTGCAAGCTAGGGGCTTTATTTGTTGTTGAATCATGAYAGTTATTTAACCTGCATGTGATATGTGTTGAAAGGATTGTCATCTTCATGATGTTATGATAGATGTTATGTTACATGTGGTTCCAATTATTATGTGAATGCAATGTTATATTGKTATATCGTTAATAAAGATATGTGGATTTATATTTCTTATAATAATATCTTCTGAAGTGATGACATCATGTAATTCTGTGGACATCTTTATGCTAAGATGTTTTGTGATGATGTACGGGAGCATGTGGTGATGACAATGATGTTKTATTCTCATGATGACATGCGAGAGTTGGCATGTGGATTATTTCTTTGATATGTTGATATTATGACTAATGCATTGATTGCATGTTGTGAGGTGGTGATTGTCAGRAATTCCACCAGTGGCCGAGAGGGCMTGTTTATTTGATGATCTTGTGGGAGCCCATAATCACAAAGGAGAATATTACAAAGTAACATATTATGGGTTGGGGATGTTAGAATATGTGCTCGTTTACCATAAGCAATGCTACACCATTGCTACCCAACCATAGGCACAAAACCACCCCCAAGCACCTTAACCTTTGACAGAAAGAATGATTCTGGGAAGCCTCACTAGAGCCAACAGAAAAACCAAGGTAGCACACCTTCTCCAGAGGTAGTTCACAAGATAGAGTACCAAAACATTGAACAGAGAATTATTGCACACCTACAACTACTGCAACTCCTCCTCAACACTTGCACCTTACTTTTGGATGAATGAGTGTGTGTACAAATGAGTTGAGGCACCTTATATTTATACTAATCTAGCCAAGTGAACAGGTGTCTCTTCAAACATGGCCTCTCTCTCTCTCTCTCTCTCTCTCTCTCTCTCTCTCTCTCTCCCTCTCTCTCTCTCTCTCTCTATATATATATATATATATATATATATATTATTTTATTTTTACTGAGCCAACTTGTCTTCCAGGGTTTTCACACATCTGTTTAGGTTTTCTCTTGCTTCCAGAATATTCTATTCTATTTAAAGGTTTATTCATGGAGATTAATACCTCTCGCAACTACCAAAACATTAACACTCCTTCTTAGCTAGGGAGGTATTTAACCATGATGTTCCCTTTTGGTCTTCATAGCCTTGCTCGCTATCCCATGATCCTCTCGTCATGGTTACACAGACCATGCTATTGGTAGCATAATTACATCACACATGGCTACACCCATGTGTACATGTCAATCTTGTCTAAGGGCCACAACCCACTAGAGAACATTAGAGATACACCTTGTAGTGTGTGTCACCATCATTTTTATCGGATATATGGGCTACACCCGCATGACGTGCTCAACCATGGCTACACCCATGTCGTGAGTATCATCATTACTATCATCATTATCCATCCATATTACATGGCATGGAAAATACCTACATGGTCTTGCAGACCGATAGCATCACCAGAGCTACACGAGCTATCTCATGATCACCCATATCATATTACGAACAACACCATCACAACCATATAGGTTCTCGACTACGCCACTAGCATACTAGACTGTCTCACTAGTGTAGACACAACTCGGCATACCGGACCATCTCACTGGAGTAGCCTACAGCTCAGCATAAAGCCTACAACTTAGCACAAGGCCTACAACTCGGTATGAAGCCTACAACTCGGCACGAAGCCTACAACTTGGCACAAATCCTACAACTTGGCACAAATCCTACAACTCAGTATGAAGCCTACAACTTGGCACAAATCCTATAACTCGGCAAAAAGGCCTACAACTCGGCATGAAGCCTACAACTCAGCCCGATGCCTACAAATCAGCATGAAGCCTACAACTCGAAATGAAGCCTACAACTCGGCACGAAGCCTACAACTTAGCATAAAGGCCTACAACTCGGCACGAAGCCTACAACTTAGCACAAAGGTCTACAACTCGGCACGAAGCCTACAACTTAGCACAAAGGACTACAACTTGGAATGAAGGCTACAACTCGGCACAAAGGCCTACAACTCAGCATGAAGCCTACAAGATCCTTCTTTTCAAATTCTTCCATCAACTCCCTCTAACTTAGAGAATCCTCAAACCACGCTTCCATCTATTGCATGCCCTTATGCATCCTACAAAGTGTCACAAAACCTTGTTTCTTCCTGATCATTGACTCCCTCTGAAGTTTGACTCACTATGAGTCCTTTCAAGTGTTTCTTTCTATGGTAACCTTCCTGGAATACGTAGGATAACCTGCCTGAAACAGGAACAACAAGAGAAAAAGTATTTCCAATATAATAGAATTTTATATAAGAACATATTAATTTCATGGTAATTCATTATAGTGTTACCAAGGTGTCCTGCGTGAGAATAGGAACAAGAAATATTTGCTAGAGGAGATGTTAGTTCATATTGCAATTAAGTACAATAAACATTTATATTAATAGTACATACTACTAAGTATTCATTTGTTCTTGACATTAATAAAATCTAAAGGTTTGCAATACTTAAGCAACAATAAAAATATCAAACCTAATATGCAAACATGGATTCTGGCTATTGTTCCACTTCAGTTGCTTGACAAGTATTATTTCCAACCTAGAGAGTGTGTTGTTCCTTTGAATCTATTAGATCTGAGATCTTTCTGGCTCTACGATTGCTTCTTGGACAAAGATCTCTTCTCTTTCCAAAGATTTAGATCTGCAATAGTTTCTTTGTATTGTTTCTCCTACTCCACATTCATGTGCTTAGAAGCTCCAAAAATCAAGCTCTTCATCCTTTGACGCCTACTCTTCAGTCTGTGGTTCCATAATTTTGCCTTTTTTTTCTTTGCAATGATGATGTCAATCCTTGTCTTCCATTCTCTACCAAGAGACCATGCTTCTGCTACGCAACTCTAGTTTTATGGAGGAAGTCATGACTATCTTTGACTTTGACCTTGACCAGTCTTTTGAATTTGACCATTCAAACGTGGACTTTGACCCGAAAGTTCAACTTTGATGTTTTAGATGGCTGAGGGCACCAAGAGATGCGTTGAGTTAGGGTGCACTAGGACATCCAAGAATTATGCCAAACGCTTCACTTAAAGTGTCTGAACAATCAGCTTAAGGTTTGTTGTTGTTGCAAGATCAGAAATCCTAGATGCAATTGCAATTGTGCTACAACGAGCTTTACAGAGAGTTGTGGATCTACCTTCCAGTGGTTAGATTGTTCTGAAGGTGGTGTGGGCCCATAACCTATTAGAATATTGTGCTCGTAAATGCTACACCATTGCTACCCAACCATAGGCACAAAGCCACCCCCGAGCACCTTAACCTTTGACAGAAAGAATGATTCATGGAAGCCTCACTAGAACCAACAAATAAACCAAGGTAGTGCACCTTCTCTAGAGGTAGCGCACAAGATACAGTACCAAAAGACTGAACAAAGAATTATTGCACACCTACAACTGTTGCAGCTCCTCCTCAACACTTGCGCCTTGCTTTTAGATGACTTAGTGTGTGTACAAATGAGTTGGGGCACCTTCTATTTATACTAATCTAGCCAGGTGAACAGGTGTCTCTTCAAACAGAGTCGACCCATCCTTTTCTGGATATATATATATATATATATATATATATATATATATATATATATATATATATATATATATATATTACTTATTCTGTTGAGCTGACTTGTCTTCCAGGGTTTTCACACATCTATTTAGGTTTTCTCTTGATTTCAAAATATTCTATTATAGTAAAAGGTTTATCCATGGAGGTTAATACCTCGCGCAACTACCAAAACATCAACAGGGAACAACTCAATCTACTACTTATGCCAACATTTTTTATGCCTTGTATTGGAGTTGTGATGTCGAAGTCCCAAAGAATGGAACACTTGTTGGTGGTGTTGTGGGATTGGACTTCGATGCTTGGGGTTGTACCTGATTTTTGTGGAGGGAGTTCAGGCCAGCCTTTCGATATGTCTGGTGTACGCGAGTACCGATCTAGATGCTTATTTTGGTAGATGAAGTATCGATCCTTGGTGCTCCAGATAGACTGGTAGGCTTAAAGCATGGTTCCAAAAGTCGGGAAGGACAACTAGGGAGTAATTGCACTTCCCCGGTGTTGTGATATGGACTTTCGATATCTATTGCAATCACTTGGGTGGATCTATAATAGTCCAACAGAGGGTGTTGTGGAAGATGTAGGAGCTAACAGAGGGTGATGTCGAGGATATGGTGAGATAATTAAATTCTATACTTAACACAATCAAAGTAACTTCGAGACAAAGTTCCTTGAAGCAGGGGAGTATGCCATGCCCCATGGTATTATTACTATTATTATAATAATAATAAGGAATTATAATCATTATCCTAAAAAGGATCATCCCCATCTTGGTATTATTAAATGAATACTTAAAAATAAATAATCGGGGTAATGGTAATATAAGTACCGACAATCTATGAAAAACCCTTAAAAAATATAAGGAGGGAAGTAAAGAGAGAATATGCATCTCTCTTTTGCACATATCTCTATTGGATGAATTGTAGAGAGGGAAAAGCTAAGGATTTGCTAGCATAGCAGTAGATTGAGGGCTTAGGGTGACCTGCTACTAAAGATTAAAGTAGCAAGGTCTATGGTTGGGTGGAGATTCGTCCCCCACTCTTTGTTCTATTTGTCAGAACAAGGTATCACTACAATCTACAGTTACCATGTATGTTGATTTCACATTCACAGGTAAGTACCTCCCATTGCTCTTGTAGGTTAAGTAAATTGTCAAGGTTTCCATTATTGAGCAGTAATGTGTATGTGACTTGATTGTTTTCTTGAATCAATTATGTAACTATTTATGTAAATTGGATGGGGGCATTACAAGAGAAATGTAAAGGAAGATCGTGATAGTGGGCTAATATGTATTAACTCTAAAAAATGTGGGTTGAAACTAAGGAGCCTTATGTTTTCCCAAAACATTACAATCAAGTGTTTTTTTACCTAGATAGGTTGCATGGGTATTGGTGGTTTGTACTGAGACATCATAAAATATCTAAACATATTTTTTAGAACAACAATGTTATAATGCCAAGCGAGGAAGATAATGAGGGTGATGGCAATGAAGACTAATATGTAAATGTTTTGTTTCGACATTTATATTGTAGATGTGTCATTTTATTATGGGTATCTATAATGGCCAATTGTGTTTTTTTTTCTTCATTTTATAATGTTGGACATGAAAAGTTAAATACCATTTACAACCACCATATTGAAAATACATTAAATAGTACAAGCATAAGATGTGGTTTTTATATATGTTTATAATCATATTTATTGTTTATTATAACAAATTTATGTTGTATTGTATTAACATATGGTTATGTTAACCTTTGAATTACTAAACATTAATTGAGATATCACAAAGTTGGTGACGTATTCACATAAAATAGTAGTAAAGGTTTATTTTAAATTATATTTTATTTAACTAAAAAATGAAAATATTGAAAACTTAGACCTCAAATTTTTTATTGTTTGAGAAATTCAAAATTCAAATAAATATATACTTACTTTGATGGAACTTCTAAGGACAATTCCAACAATATAACTTCATGCAACATTTATGAGTTTTGGAATCACACTTGTGGTGTTGGCATTACCTTAACTAATGCAACTATCATGGCCTTCACCTATTCCACTCCATCATTTAGTTTTCTAATCATATAAACCTATATTAATCATTATTTTTACATTCTCCTTGAAATAAGTGTCAATATAGGAAGGACAAGAAAATTCTAAAACAACATTTTTTTAAAGTCTAGTCACAATCAAGGAAATTTTTGAGCGTGCTTATCTAAAAGTATATAAATCTTTGTCAATTTTACTAATTCTTGAAATATTGATTATAAAATGTTTGGTGATAATCTTGTAAAAGTATTCCAATTTCTAAGTATTTGTGTATTTTTTAGAAAATATTGATAACTTATAGAGTAAAATAATTTGATCCTGTATTAGAATTTGGGTAAATAATTAAAAATAAATAGAAATTAACAAATTATTATTATAAGAAAACAAGACAAATCATGAAGTTTAGCTTCTAAAGTTCCCTAACTATAATCCAATCCTAGAAAGTTTGGATATAAAACATTACCATGGAAGTCAAAGATTGAAATTCATTGTTATTAATGAACTCTTTTTCTGTCCTTTATATACAGCCTAAGTGGGCCTAATGGTTAAGAACATGTGTTTCCTCCTAAGAGGTCACAAGTTCAAATCTAAAGAAGGGTAGGGTATGTATACCTCTGTAAACTTTACCAGTAAAATCGTTGGGCGGAGGAGGTCTCATACACCAATTTGGTGTCTGGCTTGGTCGTATATTTTTAAATAATAAAAGTTATAAATTTAATGAACAATTATTATAACTTTATCATTAAAATAGATGAAAAACTAACATTTCATAGAAGTGATTATTAGTCCCTGCCATAGGCGTAGAGGGACTATAGCGATCGATAAATCGTTGACTTCATATTAGTCTGTCCTTTGACCATAAATATTTCCATATTATCTATTGTTGGAACCAGGGAACTGAAAACATCGATTTTTATATAATAAAAAAAAGTACCATATTTGTCATGATCTGATTGGACAAGGGATTGGAGGTCTTATTGTCGGCTTTGCTATTTCCAATGTTATATATGTTGGCACATCCAAAGTATTTGATCATATATGATCTTTTTGAATCATATATTTTCTCATGCATTCCTCGAAGGTGGATTAATGCTAGCATTAATTTGAATGTTTGGTTTAACATTTTATACTAGGTAAATTTATGGCAATGTTTGATATGGTGGCATATCCAAAGTTTGGCTTTCCAATACATTCTCTAGTGTTCGAACTATTGGCACAAAAAATATAATTATTTTTTTGGGATACGTCAGAGACCTGCCACTTTGAATTTTTTTCTTAAATGTTTACAGTGCATTTCTAACAGACTTAAATGTTTACCTAATAGGCTTGGTAGTGTTGAATGGTTACTTAACAGGCTTGTTAGAAGACATTTTCTTCTGTTTTTAAAATTTATATGCTCCAGCGGCATTGTTGGTTCACTAGTCCATGCTTGTTTTTTTCATTCCACTGATTTCTTATTTGCATGTTGTTGTTGTTGTTGTTGCTTGCCTGTTTGTGTTGTTGCAGTTTGCATGTTTGGGTTTCTGCAATCGTGATTGGAACAACATCGTTCCTGGGGGAGTGGTTGTTGCTTGCTTCTTTCTTCGCTATATGTTGTTTATTGTTGCTTGATTCAACTTTGCAGGGTTTCGGTCCTGTGCCTGCACTTGGGCCTTTTGGTTCTTCTAAGCTGGGTTCTTGTTTGGTGCTTGTTCTTGTTTGCCCAGGGTTTGCAATGTTGGTACGTTGCATCTGCAGTTGGATCTCTAGTTACATTTTTTTGCACAACAGTTTGCATAGAATACTATTAAGATAAAATAACAGACTAAAGAATTGCAAGCGATGTAAATTGCATCTATTACACGTTGAAGTAGAGTTTGTCAGCCTCAAAATATATTTCATAGTTGTCGATTCTTTTTCCATGGATTTTGTGTTACTATGGTTTCATAGCTATGAGAATGTCTTTTGCTGTGTCAGAGATATAGTTGTTCTCTCCCTTTTACTTTCTTGTTGTAAACTACGTTTGAATCTAGTTTATCACGTTTATGTGGTCATTCCGAGCGACCGTCGTTCGGTTGCATACTTAGCCAGTTTTATGGACGCGGCTTCGCGAATAGGTTCTATCGAACTATGACAGGTCGTGTTCTGTGTATACATTAGCTTTCTCGAATTAGTTTTCTTTAAAAGAAGGCCTCCTGGACCGAAGAGAATGCAATTTATGAAATTATAGGTTTCCTGGACAGCATAAGTCAAATTGGGCTTATTAAGATAAAATAACAGACCAAAGAATTGCAGGAGATGTAAATTGCATCTGTTACGCAATGAAGTAGAGTTTGTCGTCCTCAAAATATATTTCATAGCTGCCGATGCTTTTTCCATGGATTTTGTGCTACTATGGTTTCATAGTTATGAGATTGGCTTTTGTTGTGTGGGAGATATCATTGTTCTCTCCCTTTTAATTTCCTATTGTAAACTGCGTTTGACTCTAGTTTCTGTGGTCATTCCGAGCGACGACCGTTCGATTTCATACTTAGCCAGTTTTATGGACGCGGCTTCATGAATAGGTTCTATCGAACTATGACAGGTGGTGTTCGGTGTATACATTAGCTTTCCCGAATTAATTATCTTTAAAAGAAGGCCTCCTGTACAAAAGAGAATGCAATTTATGAAATTATAGGTTTCCTGGACAACATAAGTCAAATTGGGCTTATTAATATAAAATAATAGACTAAAGAATTGCAGGCGATGTAAATTACATTTGTTACGCGTTGAAACAGAGTTTGACAGCCTCAAAATATATTTCATACCTGCCGATACTTTTTCCATGGATTATGTGTTACTATGTTTCATAGTTATGAGATTGCCTTTTGTTGTGTGGGAGATATAGTTGTTCTCTGTCCTTTACTTTCATGTTGTAAACTGCGTTTGAGTCTAGTTTATCGTGTTTCTGTGGTCATTCCGAGTGACCGTCGTTCGGTTGCATACTTAGCTAGTTTTATGGACGCGGCTTCGCGAATAGGTTCTATCGAACTATGACAGGTCATGTTCGATGTATACATTAGCTTTCCTGAAATACTTTTCTTTAAAAGAAGGCCTCCTAGACAGAAGAGAATGTGATTTATGAAATTATAGGTTTCCTGGACAACATAAGTTAATGATCGTGGGTTCTCGGGGTGCCG
>ML777429.1:1649576-1668172 GCA_009831015.1 Picea engelmannii | reverse complement strand
AAGAGTTCTGCGATATAGAAATTGACAATCGAACTTGCGGAATATTTGAATTTGAAGGGCATCATGTCCAAAAAATTTAGCTTTATCGAAATAGTTTACTTTACGTATGTTCTACATACCCTAGTGGACAAAAAACACAAAAAAAATAGTAAGCATTTTTTGGATCGCGGGTTCTCGGGGTGGCAGTCTCTAAGTTCGTTCTCTATTTTCTGTCTCCTACAAATAGCACAGAGAGTTCTGCAATATACAAATTAACAATCGGACTTGCGGACTATTTGAATTTTAAGGGCTCGTGCAAAAAAACTAGCATTCTCGAATTACTTTTCCTTACGTGCGTTTTACATACGCTCGTCGACAAAAACAGAAAAATAGTATTAACGTCTGTTACATAGGGCTCCATCCCCGCTACCGTCAACGCTTCCCAATACACATTAAATATGCTTTCAAAAGTCAGAACCGACCAGACAGGTTCGAAAAGATGGGCTTTAATAACTGGAAAGCTCGAGGGCATCTCCCATTAAAATGAATAGACCGGCGTATATTATGGGATCCGGTAATTTCTTTTTGCCTTCATTTTGAATTTGAATTGGGCTTATTAAGATAAAATAACAGACTAAAGAATTGCAGGCGATGTAAATTGCATTTGTTACGCGTTGAAACAGAGTTTGTCGGCCTCAAAATATATTTCATAGTTGTCGATGCTTTTTCCATGGATTTTGTGTTACTATGTTTCATAGTTATGAGATTGTCTTTTCCTGTGTGGGAGATATAGTTGTTCTCTACCTTTTAATTTCGTGTTGTAAACTGCGTTTGAGTCTAGTTTCTAGCGTTTGTGTGGTCATTCCGAGCGACCATCGTTCGGTTGCATACTTAGCCAGTTTTATGGATGCGACTTTGCGAATAGGTTCTATCGAACTATGACAGGTCGTGTTCGGTGTATCCATTAGCTTTCCCGAAATAGTTTTATTTAAAAGGCCTCCTGGACAGAAGAGAATGCAATTTATGAAATTATAGGTTCCTAGACAGCATAAGTTAATCATCGCGGGTTCTCGGGGTGGCAGGCTGAAAATTGGGCTTCTGTTGTTCTGTGCCCTGCAAATAGCACGGAGAGTTCCGCGATCATTCCGACCGACCGCAGTTCGGTTCCATACTTAGCCAGTTTTATGGACGCGGCTTCGCGGATAGGTTGTATCAAACTATGGTCTATACATTAGCATTTCCGAATTAGTTTTCTTTAAAAGAAGGGCTCCTGGACAGAAGACATTGAAATTTATCAAATTATAGGTTTCTTGGACAACATAAATTAAACATAGGAAATATGTAACTTTAGAAAGTAGATATATAAAGCATGGACGGAGCCCTCATCCCATACTTAGCCAATTTTTGCAACGCGGGTTCTCGGGGTAGGCAGCTGAAAATTGACAATCAAAGAGTTCTGCAATATAGAAATTGACAATCGGACTTGTGGACTATTTGAATTTGAAGAGCGTCATGTCCAAAAAATTTAGCGTTATCGAAATAGTTTACTTTACGTACATTCTACATACCCTGGTGGACAAAAAACACAAAACAAATAGTAAGCATTTTTTGGATCGCGGGTTCTCGGGGTGGCGGGCTCTAAGTTCGGTCTCTGTTGTTCTGTGTCCTACAAATAGCACAGAGAGTTCTGCGATATACAAATTGACAATCGGACTTGCGGACTATTTGAATTTCAAGGGCTCGTGCAAAAAAACTAGCATTCTCAAATTACTTTTCTATTACGTACGTTTTACATATGCTCGTCGACAAAAACATAAAAATAGTATAAACGTCTGTTACATAGGGCTCCATCCCCGCTACTGTCAGTGCTTCCCAATACACATTAAATATGCTTTCAAAAGTCAGAACCGACCAGACAGGTTTGAAAAGATGGGCTTTAATAACTGGAAAGCTCGAGGACATCTCCCATTAAAATGAATAGACAAGCCAATATTATGGGATCCGGTAATTTCTTTTTGCCTGCATTTTGAATTCGCGCAAAAAAAAATTATTTTATTTTCGCTTCTGCAGTTTTAGTTTTCTTAAAAGCTTCAACATAGTTCACGAAACGTGTCGCCGATAGAGAACTTGACGTCATGCCCCTCTTTAATATTGTGCATTTTGAAATGATGGGCTTTAATAACTAGAAAGCTAGAGGACATCTCCCATTAAAATGAATAGACAGGCAAATATTATGGGATCCGGTAATTTCTTTTCGCCTGCATTTTGAATTTGCGCAAATAATTTTTTTCTTTTTTTTTATTTCTCTAGTTTTAGTTTTCTTAAAAGCTTCATCATAGTTCACGAACGTGTCACCGACAGAGGCCTTGACGTCATGTCCCTCTTTAATATTGTGCATTTCGAAATGATGGACTTTAATAACTGGAAAGCTCGAGGACATCTCCCATTAAAATGAATAGACAAGTGAATGTTATGGGATCTGGTAATTTATTTTTGCCTACATTTTGAATTTGCGAAACACTTTTTATTTAATTTTTTTGCTTGTGCAGTTTTAGTTTTCTTAAAAGCTTCAGCATAGTTGACGAACGTGTCACCCACAGAGGCCTTGACTTCATGTCCCTCTTTAATATTGTGCATTTTGAAATGATGGGCTTTAATAACTGGAAATCTCGAGGACATCTCCCATTAAAATGAATAGACATGCGAAGATTATGGGATCTGGTAATTTATTTTTGCCTGCATTTTGAATTTGCGAAATACTTTATATTTTATTTTTTTGCTTGTGCAGTTTTAGTTTTCTTAAAAGCTTCAGCATAGTTCACGAACGTGTCACCCACAGAGGCCTTGACGTCATGTCCCTCTTTAATATTGTGCATATCTTAGATGTCAGATTTGAGAATTTGCTCGGATATGGGAATTTTAATACGTGCTGCTAGTCACTATTGAGCGTACATATTCAAAAAGATTGGCATTAATAAGTCAAAATATCGAGAACATCTGTCATTAAAACTAATCAACACAAAATCTAGGGAAGACCATCCAACGTTGCTTTTAAATACTTATTGCCATTTCTCTCTATCATCAAAGAGTTGCACTTTAGGGTGCCTTCGTTCTAATGTTCCTGGTCATGGACATGTAAGACAACTTAGAGATGTGATTGAGGGGCAGATGAAAGAAGAGACACTGGTTTTATGTGACGTGACTTTCGAGTAAAAAAATAAATCTGTTATAAGAGACAAACTCAGAGAGGACGAAAGAAAAAGAAAAAGTATGTTCTGGTTGGTGTTCTCCCTGTGTTCGATGCTTTGGTTGGTTGAAAAGGCTGCCTGGAGATTTGTTGGTTGAACTTCTTTGTTTTCTTGCTGGCAATTGTAATGGATTTTGAGGTCACATGCAAAATAATTCTTCGTTTAAGTATATAGCTTCTTCCAACAACACAGATTTGGCAAGTGTATCGAATTGTAGAGATTGCACAAGTATTTCTCTACCTCGGAGGCAGGTAACAGACACTGTATGGGTGCATAAAATGACATATTATCACTACAAAAGTTTCTACTTCATAGTTTGATGACTTGCATGTGGGTCTGGTAGCCGACTTGACAGAAAGTTATGTTCTTTGTCAATGTTTGTTCAATTTCCTCTGTATGTAGTTGCAGACTCCACATATTTGGTGTCACCTCCAAACATTCTAGACCTTTTTGTGGGTCGCCATACCTCCACCGCTATGAGGAAAGATATATCCTGATGCCATCTGCAACATTTGATACACTTGCTAGACTTGTGCTGGTGCATTCTGCAACATTTGATGCACTTGCCACACCTCTGTTGCCCGAAGAAGTTATGTACCTCAACATAGTTGCATTTTACATTTTGGTTGGACGTTTCTTCCAATTTATTGTAATAAAGAAAAGATGTTCCACATACAAATCCTCAGGCAGGCTTCTCAACCAACCAGACAATCGAATACAGGGAGAATACCAGTCACTATGTACTTGAATTTTTTTCCCCTGCCTTAGCTATTGTGACATAAAACAACTCCGTCCACTTTGAAATTGGCTTGAATCACATTTCTAAGTTGTCTCGGATGTCAAGGGTCAGGAGCATTGCAAGGAAAGCACCTTAAACCCCAACTTTTCGACGCTAGAAAGAAATTAATACTTGACAAAAAATGGAATGTTGAATAAGCAGCCATTGCAAGCAGACCATATCTAGAAGAGAGAAGGTATTCAAAAAACTGGGATAGATGTACTTGGCAGCACTGATTAAGTACAAAACCCAAAATTGATATTCAACTCATTTTTTACAAATAAAGAGCTTGAATGTCAAGAAAACTGTGAAGAAACTTCATCAATGTACATATTTTTTATTGGTCAACGACAGGCGAAATCGCAATCGTTGTCGCAAATGGCCTCAGCTGTATTTTGTAGCCCATCTTATTTGAATATAGAATAATTTCGGTTTATTTTTTAGCAGTATTTTCCAATTTTTGGTATTTGTTTTAATTGTATTTTGTACCTTCTTCCCCTGTGTCGTTAAACATGAAGGACAAGATTTTGTTTCTGCTGCCCACTACTTCAATCTAAATAAAACCTAGTCTGTTCTTTGTTTACATTTTACATTTAAGAATAATTTTTCATAGGCCATACTTATGTGGCGGCGGCCGTGTATTTAAAGAAAGAAATTGGAGGACCCGTCCTGCTCCCATTCTTCGGGTTCCATAAATAGAATCAATTAATGAGTTACAAAATGAACTGTTGACGCAATGTTCCTGTGAAATATGTTGGATATATTGCAGCTTCTTCTATTTGATAATATCTGTGCATATATACTAATATCAGTACTATTGGAATAAATACAAAAAAACATTCTCTTCGACAAAGCTTAGGCAATTATGTTTGGGTTTGCGGTATTAAACAACTATGTCCATTGTTTCGTCATATACATCTTGCAACCTAAGAACTTCCGTAGTCTGCAATTTATGCTTTAATTACTTAAAGTCACACCAAATTTTGATTACATTTAATTTAATTTAGATATTGATGTTTATGGAGAGTCGGTGTTTGTTGATGTCATTGCAATGAATACAAGTTGAATAGATGATAAGGAGTTTATCTCGCTGAGACCAGAATGCAAATTCATGTTTCTTGTTGTGCTATGTACATCTTGCAGTCAAAATTTTCGTGGTTTCAACGAAATTTGCGAGCCGAAGAGCATCTTGCAAATTGGGAGATCATTTGCATTTGAAACAGAACCAATCCATTAATATATATTAGAATGAATATTATTCAGATAAATATGAAAACTTTCTCCATTGATAGATACTAGTTTGAAAAATATTGAAATAGATATCAAAACTTTGTCTTGGCCAATACTTAGCCAGTTATCTGGGTACCAGGCCCCGGGTTCGCGGTACCCAGCACCTATGTCCCCTCTTTCGTCATATACATGTTGCATCCAAAGAACTTCAGTGATCTGCACTTAATGCTTTTACTAGTGATAACCCAACAGAGATTCCAAAACATTGCCATTAAAAAAAAAAAAAAAATCGACTCTCAAATACTTATCTCTTTTCCCTTTTGCTTTTCCTGTCCATTATGGCTTTCTGGTTTTATACTTAGTCGTCTTTCTATAATGGACGGTTGCAGGGTTGGCGGGCTGACATATCTTCATATCCATCTGTATCTTCACATGACGAATCCGATCGATCGTTGTACCTTTCCATACCTAAGCAATTTTATGGCCACAGTTGCCGGATCGGCGCATACGAACTGGCCTTTTGCTTTCCCCGTCCATTATGTCTTTCTGGATTTATACTTAGTCATATTTCTATAATGGGCAGTTGCAGGGTTTGATGGCTGACATATCTTCATCTCCATCTATATCTTCACATGACGAATACGACCGACCATTGTTCCTTTCCACACTAAGCCAATTGTATGCTCGTCGTTGCGGGGGCGGCGCTTGCGAACCCAACTGCTTATCATTCCGCTATATACATCTTGCACTCAAAAGATCCGTGATCTACAATTCCACTGCGGGTTCCTCGTATACATTAACTTCGTTCAAAGTGTGACAAGTGAACACAGTGGTACGAAAGATACTTCCGTGATCTGCAATTCATGCTTTAACATCTCCATCTATATCCTCGCACGATGGATCCGACCGACCGCTGTTCCTTTCCATACTTAGCCAATTTTATGCCCTCCGCTATGGGGTCGACCCTTGTGATCTCGCGACGGATCCGACCGACCGCTATTCCTTTCCATGCTTAGCCAATTTTATGCCCACCGCTACGGGGCCGACGCTTGCGAACCCAGTTGCTTATCGTTCCGCTATATACATCTTTCACTCGAAACATCCGTGATCTACAATTCAACCGCGAGTTCCTCGTATACATTAAGTTCGTTCAAAGTATTTGTTGTTTCTTTCCATCCCCAACAACTTTGCGTCCTTCCTAATATACATCAACAATGCTCTTAGTAGTGATAAGTGGACACAGTGGTACAAAAGACACTTCCATGATCTGCAATTTATGCCTTACCTGGTCAGAACTCAACAGGGTTTCGCAATTATTTGCATTAATAATAAAAGACTAGATGTTCTTCTGTGAGATACTTGGTTCTTTTTCCCTTCTCGTCTTCTCATGTATTATCTACAATTCCACTGCGAACACCTCCATCCTTTTTCCCTGATTTTCTTCCCGTGTATTATGGGAGTATAAAATATGGACATGATATTTTATAGAGCATGTACAAATTTTGCATTCCATACCTAGTGACATTTTGGATCGCGGGTTCTCGGGCAGGTGGGTTCAAAATTGGGCCTCCATTGTTCCATGGCCTACAAATAGAACCCAGAGTTCCGCGATATACAAATTGACCAGCGAACCTGTGGACTGGCTTACTGAAGATTGCACTTCTATTGTTCTGTGTCCTCCAAACAACGCTCCCAGTTCCGCGATATAGAAATTGACACACGGAATGCAGAACTGGAGAGGTGGAGATCGCCATTGTTTACGGATGTTAATCCCTATGAAGTATCTAACAGTATCTAAAAAATTATTTTGAATACCTAATTAGCTCTTAGTAGTGACAACTGGACACAGAGGTATGAAAAAATTAGGATTGCACTCTCCGCAATATACAAATTGACTACCGGACATCGTCCGCTCTTTCGTGTTACAGATTATGCATTCAAATGTTTGGAGCGATACAATTAGAAGGTCTGGGCCTCGCCTCCTCTACAGACACCTTCTCAACCTATTTTGGATCCTCCTATTGTTGGGTTCACGAAATATGCAGCTCCAGCGTTGGCAGGTTGACATATCTTTATCTCCATCTATATAATCAGATAACGAATCCGACCGACCGTTGTTGCTTTCGATACTTGGCCAATTTTATGTCCACGGTTGCCAGGTTGGGACCAATTTCATCTCCATCTATATCCTCACATGGCGAATTGGACCTCCAGTTGTTCCTTTTCATACTTAGTAAATTTTATGCTCTAAGTTGTTGAGTTAGCACAATTGAACTTTGTTCCTTTTTGTTCCGTTATATACATCTTCCACTCTATATTTTTGTGATCTACAATTCCACTGCTAACTACTCGGTCCTTTTTCCCTTTTTTTCTTCCCATGTATTATGGGACTATAAACTATGGACATGATATCTTATAGAGCATGTATAAATTCTGCATTCCATACCCAGTGACATTTTTTATCGCGGGTTCTCGCGCGGGCTGGCTCAAAATTGGGCCTCCATTGTTGTGTGTGTTGCAAATAGCACCCACAAGTCCGTGATATACAAATTGACAAGCAGGCCTACGGACTGGCTGACTCAACATTGCACTTCTATTGTTATGTGTCCTCCAATTATAGCTTCCAGTTCCGCGGTATACAAATTCACACACGGAATGCAGGGCTGGCAAGGTGGCTATTGCCATTGTTTACGGATGCTAATCCCAATGAAGTATTTAACAGAATCTAAAAAATTATTTTCAATACTAAATTAGCTCTTAGTAGTGACAACTGGACACAGAGGTACGAAAAGGTGGCATCGCACCCTGCGCAATATACAAATTGACTACTGGGTTCCGACATCGTCCGCTCTTCTGTGTTACAAATTATGCATTCAAATGTTTGGAACGATACAAGTTGAACGTCGGGGACTTGCGTCTTCTGCAGACACGTTCTCAACCTGTTTTGGATCCTCTTGTTACCGAGTTCGCTAACTATGAAACTCTTACAAGTGACGGTTGCACACAGCAATACGAAACAATTCACATCCAACCCTTCGCAAAATAGAAATTGACTATCGGGTTCCAACATCGTCCCCTCTTATGTGTTACAAATTGTGCATTCAAATGTTTCGAACGATACAATTTAACCATCGGGACCTCACATGTTTTGGGCAGGACTTCTGACCCTATTTTGGATCCTCCTATTCACGGGTTCACGAAATCTCCAATTATTAGTCAATGTTTCGGGTTCGCGCATTCGAACTCTACTGCTTCTTGTTCCATGATATACATATTGCACTCAAAATTTTCGTGATTTACAATTCCACCACGGAGACGTTGGTCCTTTTTCCCTTTTCTTCTTCCCTTGTATTATTGCTTTATGGTTATATACTTAGATGCCTTCCAGGAACAAGTTAATATTTTAAAGGGGTTGTCTTTCAAAAAGTTTTACGACATACTTGAACATCGTCTAGATGAGCACGAGCGTTGGGTATTGGACTATGCCTCAGACAATGAAGAAATTGAACAGAGTCTGCATAGTATTTCAATGGATATAAGGAAATTAGAAAATGAGCTTTACGACATAGAAATCTGGGATGAAATCAACACAGCCCCCATGAAAAGCTACATCAAATAATGGTTCCAACAGAGAATGGACAACCTCGTCCAGGAAGGGCAACAACCGGTCGACAGGACTCCACTGCCCATCGATGACAACAACAAAAACGCATTAGCTTCATAGTAAGTCTATACTGCCATCTTGTTTTGTTTATCAATCTAGTTTAAGTCTATGTTGTCATCTTCTTTTCTTTATCAATCCACTTATGTCCTCTTTAAATAGAAAACTATAACCAAAGACTCATAACTTCCAATTTTTTCTTTTCAGGTCTTTCTTTCTACCGTCGCACACTTCTTCTTTCGACGTTCCTAATTCTTGTACTTATTTCATTTTATGGTCCGCGGGAGCCCCAATACCAGTTTATATGACAAACGCATTTAAATTTCCAGAAACATGTAACAAACATTATTAATTTTTGATAAATTCCAAAGAAAACTTATTCGAAAATGCCCTTATTGTATACTAAATTTTGGCTTTCCAGGAACCTTCTTGTTTGTTTCAAAGAAAACTAATTCGAATATGCTACATTTCTTGTCTCCTATTGTATGCTAATTTTTTGGTCTTCAACGACGTTGATGCTTTAAATGTTGATGTCATTTCCAGAGATATGTAACAGACATTACTTATTTTATAATAAGTTTGTATAGTTCGCAAGCCCGCTTGTCAATTTGTATATCGCGAAACTCTCGATGCTATTTGTAGGGCACGAAACAACAGAGGCCCATTTTTGAAACTGCTAGCCCGAGAACCCGCGATCCAAAAATTGGCTAAGTATGGAATGAGCACTCTATGCATGCTCTATAAAACGTGTGCAGAGAAAACTAATTCGGCAATGCCATATATTTTTTGTCCAAAAAAAGCCTTAGTTTTTAAGCAAACTAATTCAGTGTAAGAGACGTTATTACTATTCTATTATATAACAGACATTATTAATTTCTGGTAAATTTCTATAGTCCGCAACTCCGGCTGTCATTTTGTATATCGCAGAACTGCCGGTGCTATTTGTAGGACACGGAACATCAGAGGCGCAATTTTGAACCCGAGAACCCGCGATCCAAAAACTGGCTACGTTTGCAATGAGGGCTCCGTGCATGCTCTATAAAATCTCATCTCCATACTTTATAAAAGTACAAATTTCGTATCTATAAAACTAAATATCTACTTTATACGAGTACATATTTCGTATGTATAATTTATTTATTTCTGATGAATTTCTATAGTCCGCAACTCCACTCCTCGATTTCTGTCTCGCAGAGAACATCGGAGGCCCAATTTCTGTATCGTATGACTTTCGGTGCTATTTGTAGGCCAGAGAACATCAGAGGCCCAATTTTCAGCCCGACAACCCGCGATCCATTATAAAAGTACATATTTCGTATGTATAAAACTAAATATCTACTTTATAAATTACATTTTTGGTATGTATAGTTTATGTTGTCCAGGAACCTATAATTTCATAAATTTCAATTTCTTTTCTGTCGAGGAGCCCTTGTTTTAAAGATAAATACTTCGGTAATGCTAAATTTTTTGTGTCCAACAACCTTTCAAATGTTGATAATTTTTTATATTTTTCAGGAAAAACTAATTCGGGAATACTATGTTCTGCATGCAAACCACATGTATTTCAACTTTCTAGCTACCTGTCTGTACTGGGTCGCATTTACTCCCCTCCCAACCTGGCAAGGACTATGCTGCCATGCAACATTTGTTCAAATTGATTTTTTCATTCATTAACTAAATCCAATATTTGCATACATTTTAATACAAAATCAACGAAATGCATTATTTAGCATACGTTTTTAATATAAGATTCAACTAATACTTACATACTTTTTTAATAGAAGATTCATAAAGTTAGTAATAGAGTAAATAATTGTGAAACCATTTCATTGAAAGTATATAGATCAAAATTTATTATTACTCTTTATATTTAATATTTAAATTTAATTAAATAAATTTCATATATTTTAATAGTTGGATAATATAAATTAATAAAAAAATTCGAAAATATAATAATTGGGATTTTATTAAACAATTATATTATAACTTTGTCTTGTAATGTTTGAATAATAAAAATTTTAAAAATGACATTATTGTTACATCGTCGTTATTACTACTAGTGAATAATTATATTATAATTTTATTGTTACAATATATGAAAAAGACACAATTATTTGAATCACAATCATTCCACTCATCATATTTAAGTATTTTTGTTTCTAAACACATTTAATCAACATATTGTATCTCATTGAATAATTCACGTTGAAAAAGAGTTCAACATTATATAACATCGGGGTGGGTTCCCAGCGTGTTAACTTCCATCGGGAAAAACATATTGTATCTCATTGAATAATTCACGTTGAAAAAGAGTTCAACATTATATAGCATTAATGGTTATAAATTTTTGCAATCACAAACCAAATTAAACGATTTCATAAAATTAAAGTTAAATGAGTGATGCATCTCAAATTTAATTTAGAAACAAATAAATCATTAATAATGTTAATCATTAGCATACTAATAATACATTTTATAAATCAAACAACAACAACGACAACATTATATGAAAAACATAATATACATGAGTGATAAACATATCAATATGCATGCCAAACATACATCTCAACAAAATCTACAATAAACACGTCATATATACATCTCAAGTCAAATATAAAATAATCAATATACATGCTAATTAGTACCACTGGTAGTTAGGTCCACCACCAGAGATAGATGCATCAGTGTCTCTACTACCAGAGGTAGAGGGTCTATCAGTACCTATGCCAAAAAGAAATGACAATACTAGACTATCAAATGTGTCTCCATCAAGATAAACATGTGCAGTAGTACCCGATGTGAACATAGTGTACAAAGCATCAAAAGCTTCTGACACATGGTGAAGGAAGAGGAGGAGGAGGAGGAGGATCGATGGATGATGACACATGTGGAGGCGAAGGACAAGGATCGATGGATGGGACAAGTGGAGGAGGAGGAAGAGCAGGAGGATTTGTGGATGGTGACGCATGTGGAGGAGAAGTTGGAGGATCGATAAATGGTGACGCATGTGGAGGAGAAGTTGGAAGATCGATGGGTGGTGCAGACACATGTGCAGGGGGAGGAGGAGGAGGATAGGACATGGATGGTGCATACACATGTGGAGGGGAAGAAGCAGGAGGATCGGTGGATGGTGCAAACACATATGGAGGGGGAGGAGGAGGAGAATCAGACATAGATGGTGTAGACAGATGTGGACGGGAAGGTGTAGGAGAATCAATGGACAGTGCAAACACACGTGGAGGGGGAGGAGCAGGATCGGACGTGGATGGTGCATAAACATGTGGAGGGGAAGCATGAGGATTGGTAGATTTATTTGGTGATGATGCAAATGGATTAGAATCATGAGGAACATGAGAAGGATCACTCAACCACTCGATGAGGTTGATGACATCGACAATATGATGCATCAATGATGTCATGTCACGAGGTAGAGTCGTCCATATCGTAGAGAGATCTAGTACCCATAATATGTCTTGAACCATTGTGGGTACCACTCCATGACTAAATATAACACCACACAGGTGATTTGCCACCTCTATCCGGACTCTTTGATCTGGTCTCCGTGGCATGTAGGGTCTATGTACTACAGGTTGCTCCTCTGCCTCCTCAATCTCCTCATCCTATTAGGGAGGCTCATCCTTGACATATGTGCCAATATTTACAAAAAAATAGATAATAATAATAATAAAATATCGAAACAAAATGTTACAATAAATTACATGTGCATTAAACAAGACCTAAAAATATGCAACTAGATTTATCAAAACGTAACGATAATATTACCTCTCTCATCGGGTGGCTCAACTGTTGTAAATAAGATGTTTGGACATACTCTTCAATCCATCCTTGCATATGGGTATTCTACAACATCAAGGATGGGTTTTCCTCTCTAGGCAAAAACTCACATACCTCCCTATCGAAGTACACGACCAGTCCGACGGGAACCTCTTGGGAAACAACTACCCCCACATGTGCATACACACATCAAACATAGGCCTAAGAGGTAAGCAAGGTACTCTTCTTCGAGTGGTATGAACCCTCTAAAAAAATATTGTAAACAGCTCTTACACGAATGGGAAGAATATCCTCCCAAACAAAACAACATGACATCGATCCAACGCATAACAAAAGTGTCTCAAAAAAATATCTGTCCACCTAATCAATCGAGGCCTCTGCACTAAACTATCTACATAATAAATCAAAGGGAAACTAGTGCACTGCCCGTCAAAGGTAAAGTGTCACAATGTCGTGATAATAAAACATAGGCACTGAACCTCCTTTCTATGAAATGAACTCATCCACATTTGACCACCAAAAACCTAGAATCTCAAAGCGGAAAGAATGTCTGGACTGATATATCTCTACACATATGCTAGTTGGGTCTCTCCTACAACACTGGTCGGTAGATCAAGAAATCGAGGCCAAACCTCCCACTAATGAAATAAACATCATTCTCTGTGGGTTGATACCATTGATCGGGACCAACCTTGAATGCATGTCGATCATGATCCCAACAATAGTTCAATTACTGTAACAACGAAGAGTTCTCCTGAGGGATGTACCCTCCTCATAAAACTTAAAGAGGCCAACATCCATCAAAAGGGGATGTGTTTGTGGTGTAATAAGGAAAATGAACAAATCCCTCTCCATGGCCTCCCACTCACATAAAAAGTTGTATGTTTCGACTTGTTGTTGTTGCTCCTCTCGTCGTCATCGTCTTTGATTCACATACAAATATTTTTAGGCACATATATATAGATAAAATGAATTGAAATTATAAAATATATACATATAAATAACTTGTATTTAACAAAAAAAAATAGTGTAGAAAAGTAAATGGTGTTGGACAACTGAGAAGGGGGGGGGGGTGAATCAGTTGTTACTGTGCTTTAACAATTATGCACATTTTGAACTATTTATAGAACACTCAATGATGATCACAATAAAGCAGGGAAGTAAGCAATAGAATATTCAACATCAATCACACACATGAATTATACAGAGACAGATATTTCATGAGGAAACCCATAAAGGGAAAAACCTCTTCTTCTTGATATGATAAGCAATCTTTATTTTTTCTACATTATCATTCTTATGAGCTCCAACTCCTCTTGAGGCTACAACCTCTGTTTTACAAGCAGCAACTTGATGAGAGCACCAACTCTCTGGTTTCTCTAGCACCCACTAGAAGGAAGCACCAACTCCCTGAGTGTTCCAGCACCAATTGGATGGAAGCACCAACTTCCAGTCACACAGGCACCAACCTGTATAACAGAGAACAATAGTTCTCCCTTACACCACCCTGCCACCCTGGTTTTTCTGGATGCAACCATATGGAAGCTACAACTCCCTGTGTTCAAGCAGCCACTTGAAACTTTGAGGACACCAGTCCTCCCTAGCACCTCCCTACAACCCTGAAATATAAATATTTGCTTTCTTAAATTTATCACAGTGATACAACATTTATCAATGGCTTAACAGTCTCATCATTGTTCTGCTACACCGCTTTGTTCTTCCTGCATCAGTGTCTTTATGCTCGCATCCCCTGTGCTTTATGTTCTTCTGCGTTTTATACTCTATGCGCCATATGCATTCTATGCGCTATGCCTCTGCATGCTTTTCACTGCGTCACTGTTCCGCCCTACAGGTTGTTCACTACGTCTCTTCCTCACAATTGCATAGCTAACCAGCAAAATCACCCCACTTCTCTGTTCTACGTCTTTTTCTCACGTCAAGTCCTCTCCCTGATCATCATGGAAACTCTTCGTCATCCCTGGCATTAGCTCAATGTGTTCATCATCAGTGGGTGTTATGATGAGATTCCTTAGCTTCTCTAGCAGTCGAAACTCTTCGTCTACTCTGTCAGTTACAACCAGTCAATTATGGTTTCTTTGGCTTCTAAGACCCTTCCTTCACGTGATAACTGGTGGTGACCGTATGCCTAGGCTTAACGAGCGCTTGAGCGCTTAACAATTCAAAGGCCACAATTCATTCTCCTAAAATGGATGACTGTCGTAACTTCGACAATTTACCCTTCAGAACTTTTGGGCTTCAAACCTTTCGAAACTTCTGAATCAGAATTCCCGAACAGATCGGACAGTTTACATTCATTTTGCGGAAACAAATCAATCGTCAGATTTGATTCTTACAAGACTTAATCTAACAGCCAGGACTTAATCAACCGTTGAGATGGATGGCCACCTTTTACTCTGGGTCTTTGGCTATTACACTTACGCTATCCTTCCACTCTATATTGATCAATGGTTGAGAGTGCACCTGACATCAGATCAATGATCGATATCTCCTACGGGTCTCCAAACTTGAGAGATTTCAAATCTCAACCCATTCTTTTCTCCATACGTCAATCTTACGAAGTTGTCAATCCACTGATGCGTGTCCCTTTCAGGTCAAGGGTCTATATCTCCTTCAAGTCTCCGAACTGCGGAGATTTCAAATCTCAAACCCCTTCTTTCCTCTAAAGTGATGTCACTTACTTACGTCACTTGATGACATGTCATGAGCCTAGTAGCTGCCACGTGTCACTCGAATTTGTGATTTCCATGTATCTGAAATGCCAAATCAACTTGACACTTGTCATTGTCTGATTGTGCCACATGTCCTAGCTAACGTAGTCTTGCTCACATGGATCCTCATGTGGCACATGTTCTTCTCCTAGATCTAACGGTTATCCTAACTCCCGGTGTATCTTAGATTGACGACTGAGAGTGAATTTGGACCTCCGTCCTTCAGGACTTCAGGACTTTTGACATTTCTTGGTGGTGAAAATCATGAAGAAATTCTCCCGAAGTGATGGAACTTGCTTACGTCACTTGTTGACATGGCACGAGCCAATTTCTTCTTGACACTTGTTATCATCTGATTATGCCATGTGTATTTGCTGACATGGTCTGCCACATATCCTTGCTAACGTGGTTTGTTGACGTGATATGTTGATGTGGTCTTCTGACATGGTCTGCTGACCAACAACACTGATCCAACAGTGCTCGTATGTCCTCCAAATCCGATGGTCCTTATTCATTTCGGATTTTCGGGCTTCGGGTTTTTCTAATCTCAAACATTCTGGAGCGTAACCTCCACGTATCTTTATATCCGAAGTGAAACCTGTTTGTTGATCAAAATCTTAGATCGACGACTCGATGTTTTTGCGATGCAGCTCTTCTGGCGTATCTTGTCCTTCCACTTGGAATGATCCAACAACTGACGAAAATTCGCATTTTGAGAATTTCAAATCTCAAGCTCTCCAGAGTGTAACCTCCTCATGTCTTTAGATCTGAAGTGAATGTTGTTCGTCGATCATGAACTTAGATTGACAACTCGATCTTTCTGCGATGCGGCTTTGCTGGCTTATCCTGTTCTTCCACTCGAAAGTGATCTGACGGCTAACAGGAATTCGCATAATCGAATTCTCAATCGTTTTTCCCTGCTTATCCTATCCTTCCACTCAAAAATGATCCAACGGTCGTGAGGACACTTGAAGCAGATCAATGATCGGCGATGATTGCAGAACCACAACTTGTGAGTGATTTAACTCGACACCCAAACTCCACAATTTGAATATGTGTGTTGTTGATGAGTCAACCACAATCGTCGATCTTTGACGCTATAAGATCGGACGGTCCTGACTAATTGTGTGATTGGAACAAGCGCGATGTTTAATTCTCCTTTCAGTCTCCGCAATTCATCCATGTCGTAGATTTGGTAATTGTGCATCCGACGGTCATGATTTAATCTGACTTAAACTCATGGTTTGTTGGATCAACCACAGTCGTAGATATTTGAAGCTATGAGTTCTGATGATCTAGACAGATTGCAGGATTGTAACTGGCGAGTAGTTTAATTCATCTTTCACTCCCCGCAATTCATCCATATCGTAGATCTGGCTTGCAGATCCGACAGTCTTGATTTGATCTGAGTTTTATCGTGCCATCTCTTTTGATCTTTGATTCCTTATGCACACTCTGTATGTAATCATGCCATCGTCGATGTTGTTCTTGCCATCAATGACAAGCACGTGCTTTCCTGTAAATCATGCCAACAATCTCCCCCTTTGGCATTGATGGCAACCCCAAAAGGATGCGCTATTATGCTTGGACCTCCATCTATAGCATCCAGACCACTCCTTTTTTTCCCCTTTGACCTCAATGTCAAATAGAACATGCTCCCCCTGAGTTGTTGCAATATGTTTCGGAGGTATTAGATATTCAACCAATACATACTCCACCTGACAGGATGGACTCTCTTACGTTGATAATGGGTTCACGCCCAACTTCTGGCGTAGATACTCAAACTGACCTTTTGTAGGCAGTTTAGTGAAGATATCAACAATCTGATCTTTGGATGGAATATAATGAAAATAAAAAACAGTGTTGGTCACATATTCCCTCAAGAAGTGATACTTCATGGGTATATTTTTGGTCTTGGAGTGAAATACAGGATTCTTTGACACACTAATTGCACTAGTATTATCGCAATGAATTGGGATCGGTGCAGTATATTTTACCTCCAAGTCTGCAAGTGTCTGAATCATCCATAATACTTGGGTACAACAAGTGGCAGCTGCAATGTACTTAGCTTCTATAGTCGATAAGGAAATGGAACCTTGCTTCTTGCTCAACCATAATACAAGGGAATCTCCTAAGAAGAATGCACCTCCAATCGTGCTTTTCCTTTCATCCGCGCAGTTAGCCCAATCAACATCTGAATAGACTGATAGTTGAAAATTATGATTCCTAGGATACCATAGGTTGTAGTCCATTGTTCCTTTCAAGTATCTGAATATTCTTTTGACAGCTAACAAATGACTCTGTTTAGTTGCAGCCTGGTACCTTCCTACCATTCCAACAACATGCATTATGTTTGGATGGGATGTTGTGATGTACAATAGGTTGCCTATCATAGACCTATATGAACTCTGATCAACATCAGGTGAATCATCATCCTTGCTTAACTTACATCCAGTGACCATAAGTGTACTCATAGGTTTAGAATCTTCCATTTGAAACCTTTTCAACATTTCTCTTAGATATTTTTCTTGAGAAAGAAATATTCCTTCAGACCTCTGAGTAATTTGTAGGCCAAGAACAAATGAAAGTTACCCTATCATAGACATTTCAAATTCAGACTGCATGGCGGAAGAAAACCATTGTACCAATGAAGCATTATTACTACCGAAGATGATGTCATCTACATAGACCAACACAATGAGCAAATCATTACCCTCTGTTTTGATATATAGATTGTTGTCAATTGTTCCTCTCTTGAACCCTTTGTCTTGTAGATACGTATCCAGTCTATGATACCAGGCAGAGGAGCTTGTTTCAACCCATATAAGGATTTCTTTAGCTTGTAGACAAGGTCAGAGTTATCTGACAATTGGAAACCTTATGGTCGTTCCATATAGACTTCTTCTTTTAGATCTCCATTTAGAAAAGCTGACTTGACATCCATTTGATAAACTTTAAACTTCTTATGACAAGCATAGGCAAGAAACATTCTAATAGCTTATAATATTTCTATGGGCGCAAGTGTTTCATCAAAATCCAGTCCTTCTATTTGAGCATACCCTTTACAGACCAATCTGCCTTTATTCCTGACAATTTGTCCTTGTTCATTCATTTTATTTTTAAACACCCATTTGGAACCAATTACATTCTTATCTGTCGGTCTAGGAGCAATCTCC
>ML777429.1:1633513-1648456 GCA_009831015.1 Picea engelmannii | reverse complement strand
AATTTTCCTCCTCTGTCTGATCTTATTGCCTTTAACCTCTTGCCTATTTGATTCTCAGTTAAAGCCTTAAATGTTTTAAATTTCTCAAATGCTTTAACTTTTTCTTTGAGAAAAGCAACCCAGGTAAGTCTGGAGTAATCATCAATGATCAACATAAAGTAGTTTTCCTTCCTTGTGCCTTCCTGTCTTGATGGTCCACATAAATCCCTTTGAACTAATTTGAGTGGTTTCTCTGTTGAAGTAGAGCTCTTGGATTTAAACTGTGTCCTGGTTAGCTTTCCTACTTGGCAGGGTTTACACACAGAGTTTTGTGGCTTTGATATACTTGGAAGATCTTTTACTGCCTCAAGTTTTTTGAGTTGAATTAAGTGGTCAAATTGTAGATGTCCAAGTCTCCTATGCCATAACCAGCTTTCATCATGTTTTCTTAGATGACACTCTTATTTATCTTCTTTCAACACATATACATTATTTTTTGTCCTTATGCCTTTAGCCACCACTTGTCCTGAGTTTACAGACTTTATCTTACAATCCTTGGAAGTGAACACCACTTCACATCCTTTGTCACACATTTGACTTACACTGAGAAAATTATGTTTCAGCCCATGTACAAGAAGAACATCCTGGGCTTTTCCTTTCCCATTACTCAAACTCACCATCCCTTTACCCTTGATTTTACATGGTTCATCATTTCCAAAGGTTACATTTCCTGTTTTGCTTTTAGTTATAGACATAAACTTATCCTTGTCTCGAGTCATGTGTTTGGAACATCCATTGTCTATATACCAGGGGTCTTTTTGTTTTTGAGCTAAAAGTACTAGACCACATTTTTCATTGTCTTTCTTTTTCCATGTGTTGGCATTTCTAGCTAAAGGATTTATCCTTGGATCTGCCTTGTACTTCTTCACATGGCAGTTTACAACTTTATGGCTGAAGTTATGACAGTTATAACATTTGAGCTCATTGTTTAGTAGGTCAAAGTGATTGGTGCTACATTGTCTATTCATTGGCTGCTTAGTTCTATGTTGTAAATATTGTTTATTTCTTGACCTCCTCAGTTGCATGTCTCTAAACTTAATTTGACAATTTACAATCTTATGACCAAAATTAGAACAGTAAAAATAGTAGCCATGGAAGAAATTTTGATACCTGAAGGATGGCCTTCTTCTTGGCATTTGTTGCTCCATCTTCTTATCTCTTTTTTTTTATCAGGGATCATCTTGTCTTTATTAGTTTTTGGTGACAGATAGCTCTCATGGTTTGATTGCCTGCTTACTTGGAACTTGATAATCTTTACTGGCTCTTTGCTTTCTAGTTGATTATTGCTTGAACCATTTACATAACCTAAACCAGTCTTCAACAAAGGAGATCTATGTTTGCTCAGAATGTCGTTAAGTTCCATTGTGGCTTTAATGCTTGGAAGATTTTGGAGATACAATGTTTTAAACTTCTCCATCTATTTTCTGGTTTTGACTACCTCTTCTTCCAATGCTTCACATCTTGCCTTCTTCTCTGATAACTTTTGTTTCATAATGTCCTCTATTTTCTTTGCCTCTTCTAATTCCACTTTTAGTAGGGAAAATTCTTCATCAAGTCCTTTATTGTCTTTCTCGAACTGTATTAGCAATTGTTTTTGCTTTTTCTTCTTAGATATGAGTCTAGCAATTTCTTCTAGAGCACTGATCAGTTATCCTTCCAAGTCAACCACAACTTCTTCATCGTCAACATCAATTCCTGTGCTTTTATTATCATAATCCTCTTTTGCCATAAGCATAAATTCATTAATCTTATCTTCACAGGAAGAGTCACTATCTATGTCTTCTGAAGAGTCATCATTGTTTACACATAGACTTTTCTTTTTACCAAATTTCTTGGGTTTGTAATTCTTTTCACCTTCAGAATTCTGATCATGTTTCTTGTGTGGACACTTAGATGCAAAGTGACATATCTTTCCACAGTTAAACCATTTGAATGGCAATTTGCCTCGGTACTTGCCTGATCCTTTCTTTAGTCTTCTCACAAATTTTGCTTCAATTTCATCAGTCTCGGGATCCTCATTCTTATCTGTTATAAATGATGCTTCTCTAGAGGTGGGTTTATCTTTACCTATCCTCATTTCATAGGCAGTCAGAGTTCCTAGGAGTTGGTCAATAGATAGAGCTTTTAAATCATTAAGTTCTTCTATAACAGAGACCTTTGGGTTGAACCTATCTAGCAGAGATCTCAAAATTTTCTGAACTAAAGAGACATCCTCAATTTTTTCACCAAGTCTTATCATTGCATATACTTGTTCTTCAACTCTCCGAAAGTACTTCCCAACCGTTTTATCCTCTTTCATCTTTAGCTATTCAAACTATAATCTATAGGTTTGAGGCTTGGCATCCTTTACCTTCTCATTACGTTCATAAATACTGATGAGTTTGTCCCACATTTCTTTGGCAAAGTATAAGTGCATAACTTTTACAAATTTTGTTTTTGCAAGCCCACTCAGAATAGCATTCATAGCCTTAGCATTGAAGCTGAATTCTAGCTTGTCATCCTTAGAAGCTAGTACAATTGGCTTTACATACCCAGTCTCTACCACATCCCAGACATCTGCACCTAGGGCCATTATGTAGGTTCTCATCCTAATTTTTCAGAAGGCGAAGTTTGTTCCATTGAACAGGGGGGGATTATTGATTGAAGTTCCTTCATGGATAGTCATGTTTAAGCTCTAGGATCTACCCTTAGATAAAAGGAACCGACTCTGATACCAATTGTTGGACAACTGAGGGGGGTGTGAATCAGTTTTTATTGTGCTTAAACAATTATGCCCATTTTGAACTCTTTATAGAACACTCAATGATGATCACAATAAAGAAAGGAAGTAAGCAATAGAATATTCAACATCAATCACACACATGAATTATACAGAGACAGATATTTCCTGAGGAAACCCATAAAGGCAAAAAACTCTTCTTCTTGATATGATAAGTAATCTTCATTTTCTGTACATTATCATTCTTATGAGCTCCAACTCCTCTTGAGGCTACAACCTCTGTTTTACAAGCAGCAAGTTGCTGAGAGCACCAACTCTCTGGTTTCTCTAGCACCCACTAGAAGGAAGCACCAAGTCCCTGAGTGTTCCAGCACCAACTTCCAGTCACACAAGCACCAACCTGTATAATAGAGAACAATATTTCTCCCTTGCACCACCCTACCACCCTAGTTTTTTTGGCTATAACCAGATGGAAGCTACAACTCCCTGTGTTCAAGCACCCACTTGAAACTTTGAGGACACCGGTCCTCCCTACCACCTCCCTACCACCCTGAAATATAAATATTTTCTTTCTTAAATTTATCACAGTGATACAACATTTATCAATGGCTTATCGGTATCATCACTGTTCTGCTACACTACTCTATTCTTCCTGCATCACTGTCTTTTTGCTCGCATCCCCTGCGCTTTCTGGTCTTCAGTGTTTTATACTCTGTGCGCCATCTGCATTCTATGCACTATACATCTGCATGTTCTTCACTGCGTCATTGTTCTGCCCTATAGGTTGTTCACTGCATCTCTTCCTCACAATTGCATAGCTAACCAGTAGAATCACCTCACTTCTTTGTTCTGCGTCTTTCTCTCACGTCGCGTCCTCTACCTGATCATCATGGCAACTCTTCGTCATCCCTGGCGGTTATCTCAATGTGTTCATCATCAATGGGCATTATGCTAAGATTCCTTAGCTTCTCTGGTAGTCGAAACTCTTCGTCTACTCTGTCAGTTACAACCAGTCAATTATGGCTTCTAAGCCCCTTCCTTCACGTGATCACTGGCGGTGACCATACGCCTAGGCTTAATGAGCGCTTGAGCGCTTATCAATTCAAAGGCCATGATTCATTCTCTTGAAATGGACGATTGTTGTAACTTCGACACTTTGCCCTTCGGAAATTTTAGGCTTCAAACCTTTCGAAACTTCCAAATCAGAATTCCCGAACAGATCGGACGGTTTACATTCATTTTGCGGAAACAGTTCAATCATCAGATTTGATTCTTACAAGGCTTAATATGACGGCCATGATTTAATCAACCATTGAGATGGATGGCCACCTTTTACTACGGGTCTTTGGCTATTACACTTACGCTATCCTTCCACCATATCTTGATCAATAGTTGAGAGTGCACCTGACATCAGATCGACGATCGATATCTCCTACGGGTCTCCGGAATTCGGAGATTTAAAATCTCAACCCGTTCTTTTCTCCATACGTCAATCTTCTGAAGTTGTCAATCCACTGACGCGTGTCCCTTTCGGATCAACGGTCGAGATCTCCTTTGGGTCTCCGAACTTCGAAGATTTCAAATCTCAAACCCCTTCTTTCCTCTGGAGTGATGTCACTTACTTACGTCACTTGATGACGTGTCATGAGCCTAGTAGCTGCCACGTATCACTCAGATTTGTGATTTCCACGTACTTGAAATGCCGAATCAACTTAACACTTGTCATTGTCTGATTATGCCATGTGTCCTAGCTCACGTACTCTTGTTGATGTGGATCCTCATGTGGCACATGTTCTTCTCCTGGATCTAACGATCATCCTAACTCCCGGTGTATCTTAGATCGACGATTGAGAGTGACTTCGGACCTCCGTCCTTCAGGACATCAGGACTTTTGACATTTCTTGGTGGTGAAACTCCCGAAGCAATTCTCCTGGAGTGATGCAACTTGCTTACACCACTTGTTGACATGGCACAAGCCAATTTCTTCTTGACACTTATCATCATCTGATTATGCCATGTGTATTCGTTGACGTGGTCTGCTGACGCGATTTGTTGATGTGGTCTTCTAACGTGGTCTGCTGACCAACAACACTAATCCAACGGTCCTCGTATGTCCTCTAAATTCGATGGTCCTTCCGGGCTTCGGGTTTTTCCAATCTCAAACTTTCTGGAGCGTAACCTCCTCGTATCTTTATATCTGAAGTGAATCTTGTTCGTTGATCATAATCTTTGATCAACAACTCTATCTTTCTACGATGTAGCTCTTTTGGTGTATCCTGTCCTTCCACTTCGAATGATCCAACGGCTGACGGAAATTCGCATTTTGGGAATTTCAAATCTCAAGCTCTCCAGAGTGTAACCTCCTCACATCTTTAGATCTGAAGTGAATCATGTTCGTCGATCATCTACTTAGATCGACGACTTGATCTTTTTGCGATGTGGCTTTGTTGGCTTATCCTGTCCTTCCATTTGAAAGTGATTCGATGGCTAACGGGAATTCGCATAATTGAATTCTCAATCATTTTGCCCCGCTTATCCTGTCCTTCCACTAAAAAATGATCCAACGGTCGTGAGGACACTTGAAGCAGATCAACAGTCGACAATGATTGTGGAACCACAACTTGCGATTGATTTAACTCGACACCCAAACTCCGCAATTTGAAGTTGTGCGTTGTTGGTGAGTCAACCACAATCGTCGATCCTCAAAGCTATAAGATTAGACGGTCCTGACTAATTGCAGGATTGGAACAAGTGTGATGTTTAATTCTCCTTTCAATCTCTGCAATTCATCCCTGCCATAGATTTGGCGATTGTGCATCCGACGGTCACGATTTAGTCTGACTTAAACTCATTGTTTATTGGATCAACCACAATCATAGATCTTTGCAACTATGCGATCCGACGATCTAGACAGATATCGGGGTTGTAACTGGCGAGTAGTTTAATTTAGCTTTCGCTCCCCGCAATTCATCCCTTCCATAGATCAGGCTTGCAGATCTGAAGGTCTTGATTTGATCTGAGTTTTATCGCGCCATCTCTTCTGAGCTTTGATTCCTTCTGCACACTCTGCCTGTAATCATGCCATCGTTGTTGTTGTTCTTGCCATCAATGACAAGCACACACTTTCCTGTAAATCATGCCAACAAATGGTGCACCTAAAACAATCACTATGCACTGTTATCGATGCTCTATATCAAACAACCAACACTGCCAAGCAGTGCTGCTACTATCATGCATCGGTGCTCCACATTTATTGTCGCACCAAAACGTATTTTAGTGATGCATCCCAAAAGACACATCGCGCTGCTAAATTGTGAAACATTTTGTCGAGTGTTGTGATAATTACAACACCGATGTGTTTTTTGGACGTAGGGGCACCGCTATGTTAAATTGTTTTATTGCAAATTAATTGGTGCGATGTGTTAATATTAACGCACCAGGGCTTTGTTTAGCGGTGTGTTGTTTTGTATAAAGAATCATCAACGCGGAGTCCAAACCGATGCCCCAATATGCCAAGTCATTAAATATTTCCCTGGTGCAGTTCCTTTAATAGCACCGACGCATTTGCTTAACACGGAAACACTGCTACGCTAAATTTTATGTGTTGCAAACTTTGTGATGTGCTTGGTTCAAATGAAGGCATTGGTTCTCTTGTATTTACAAAGCACCGACATGTTGTTTGGCGATGTGTTGTGTTGTATAAAGCACCGATAATGTGGTGTCCAATAAGACGCCCTAGTATGTCAAGTCGTTCGATATTTTCCTGGTGCAGTTCATTAAACCACACCGATGGATTTTGTTAACACGGACACACCGCAACGCTAACTTTTATGGGCGCTAAGGTCAGTGGTGCAGTTTGTAAAATCAAGAGAACCAGTGCACCATTGTTCCTAGAGAACCCGCATGTTATTTAGTTGTGTGTTGTCTTCTATCATGCATCGATGACGAGGTGTCACAAAAGACGCACCACTATGTTTGTTTTTTAAACTTTATCACAATGCTTTTCTTCAAACATCACTAGTGCACACTCTTAGAGTTAACTCACATATGTGTACCGTTAGATTTTACACACTGATGGACCACATATATTGTCGGAACGACAAGTATTTTAGCGGTGTGTCCCATAAAACGCACTACACTTTTAGTTTATGAAATATTTGACACAATATCATTATCTTTACAAGACCGATGCGTGTGTTGGACCTAGGGGCACCACCACATTAAATTGTTTTGATGCATATTAAGCAGTGCGATGTGTTAATATGAATGCACCAGTGCTACCATGTTATTGGAGAATTGGGATTTCGTTTAGAGATACATTGTTCTATAGAGCACCAAAAATAGGGTGTCTACCGAGATGGCCCGTTATGCAAAGGGGTTCATTATTTTTCCTAGTGTGGTTCTTTTAACATCATCGATGCATTTGGTTAAAATGGACGCACCACTACACTAAATTTTATGAAAAGTAAGGTTAGTTGTGTGCTATGTTAAGTGGAACGCATTGGTGTTCTAGTGTTCCTAGAGCATCGACATGTAGGTTAGCGATGCATTGTCTTTTGTAACACCCCTGTAACGAGGCGTCACAAAAGACACACTGATATGTTTATTTTTAAAATTAATCGTGGTGTTTTTATTTGAATGGAACCTATGCATATTGTTAGAGTTTACGCATCGGTGGTAGTGCTTATTGTGCATTTACACACAGGATGCACTGCTTCGGGGCAAGTCGAAGTGTTCAGGCACATTACATGAAATTGGAAAAAAAAATTGAAAAAATGGTCGAATTTCAAGCCAATTTCAAATTTGAATCAGATGAAAATGAAAATAGGAAGGTCATAAATAATTTACCTAGACTCCTATGTCTCGAGGAGGTATGGTTCCACCATTGAGAGGAAATGAAAATTCATGGTAATTTCCAAATTTGGAAATGTGTGGAATCTACCAGTSGAGCTATTGAACACAYTGTAGAGAACCGCAAACAGGGCTTCCTTGGAAGAAGACTAAGCATCGGTGATTGCTTGAGAGTTTGGAAGCATAGGATGAATTGTAATAATGAAAATCAGTTTGGTAAAAAAAAAAAAAAATTGGGGTGCGCCTAACGATAGAGGTATGCATCGGGTCATAATGTTCAACGACATTGGGGCGCTTTATTCRGTGCTTGTTTTTTATTATAAYGTATGACAGTGCTTCTAACAAATTAAGCACTAGGGCATCATTTTTATATGTGCACCAGGGCATATGTTCCTTATAGATGCACCAGTAAAAGAAACCTCCACAAAAACCTTTGGCCACTCACATCTGTTGACAGCCTCCTCCATAAACAGAGAAAGGATACATTTTTTAGGGAGGTTAAGTAAAACCCTCCACTACAAGGTGTTCTCCTTGTAGTGGTTGAAGGGCACAAAAATGAGCATGTTTGGAAAGGCAGTTGACCACAACCATGATGACTGATTTATTTCCAAATTTGGGTAAATCCGACATTGAAGTCCATATAGATATATTTCCATATAGCAGGTGGAATAGGGAGAGGTTGTAATGCGCTTGGATTTTTTATTGTTTCTCCCTTGTTGCATTGGAAAGTATCACATTCAGCCACAAAAGTGTAGATGTCCTGCTTCAGCCCGTCCCAAAAAAATGAATGTTTGATCCTTTCATATGTTTTGTGAAAGCCAAAATGGCCTATCGATTTAAAGTGGGACTATTTTCTCAAGTACATGTGGCCTCTATAACAAAGCTCCTCATTGTGCCAATAATATCTTGGAGATGCATGAGAGTCTTGTTGCAATTGTTGGATCAAACTGGAAAGTTTGGGATCATGTAACCATTCGTAGCGAATTGCCTTGAACAAATTAGCTACAATGAAGGAGATTGAAAAGAGGGACCCTTCGTCTTCATATTTCCCAGAAAGAACATTAACAACCACATTTTATTTTCCTTCTTGTAAATGATCTCATAATCATAGCCGAACATTTTGGTCAACCACTTTTGTTGCTTAGCGGATTAAATTCTTTGTTCCAAAAAATATTTGAGGCTACAATGATCGGTTTTAATCTGGAATCGTTGCTCCTACAAGTAAGGATGCCAAAGATGCACCACATGAAAAATGGCCAACATTTCCTTTTCATAGGTGGATTTTCCCAAGTGCCACTCCGAAATTTGTTTGCTAGAGACGAAATAAACATCCTCCTTCATCGCTTGATACCATTGATTGGGACTGACTTTGAATGCATGTTGATCATGATCCCAACAATGGATCAACTATTGTAATAACGGAGAGTTCCCCTGAGGGATGTACCCTCCTCATAAAACTTAAGGATCCCAACATCCATCAAAAGGGGGTGTGTCTGTGGTCTAATAGGGAAAATGAACAGCTCCCTCTCCCTCTCCCGGGCCTCCCACTCACATACAAAGTTGTACGTTTCGACCCATTGTTGTTTCTCCTCTCGTCGTCGTCATCTTTGATTCACATACAAATATTTTTAGGCATATATGTATAGATAAAATTAATTGAAATTATAAAACATATACATATATAAATAACTTGTATTTAACAAAAAGTAAAATTAATTAATGTTTGCAAAACAATGTAGAAAAGTAAATGGTGCACCTAATAGTCACTACGCACTGCTACTGATGCTCTATATCAAACAACCAACATTGCGAAGCAGTGCTACTATTATCACACACCGGTGCTCCACGTTTATTGTTGCACCGACAATATTTTAGCGATGCATCCCATAAGACTCATCACACTGATAAATTGTGAAACATTCGGCCCAGTGTTGTGCTCCTTACGACACCGATGTGTTTTTTGGACGTAGTGGCACTGTTAGATGTTAAATTGTTTTATTGTAAATTAATTGGTGTGTTGTGTTAATATTAATGCATCGGGGCTACCCTGTTATTGGAGAACCACCAATTTGTTTAGCGGTGTGTTGTATTGTATAGAGCATCAACAATGGGGCATCCAAATGGATGCCCCAATATGCTAAGTCATTAAATATTTTCCCGATGCGGTTGCTTTAACAACACCGATGCATTTTCTTAACACGGATGCACTACTACACTAAATTTTATGTGTTGCAAACTTTACGATGCTCTTGGTTTAGATGAACGCACTAGTGTTGTCATATTCTCAAAGCACCGACATGTTGTTTAGCGATGTGTTGTGTTGTATAAAGCATTGATAAAGATGCGCCCAATGAGATGCCCCAATATGCCAAGTCCTTCAAGATTTTCCCAGTGTAGTTCATTAAACCACATCGATGCATTTTGTTAACATGGACGCACCGCAATGCTAAATTTTATGGGCACTAAGCTTAGCAGTGCGCTTTGAAAAATCGAGACAACCAATGCACCATTGTTCCTAGAGGATCTGCATGTTATTTAGCGGTGTGTTGTCTTCTATCATGAACCAGTGACGGGGTGTCACAAAAGATGCACCACTATGTTTATTTTTTTAAATTTATCACAATGATTTTCTTCAAACAATACTAGTGTGTACTCTTATAATTTACGCACCGATGTGTATTGTTAGAGTTTACGCACCAATGGACCATGTAAATTATCGGATTAACACATATTTTAGTGGTGTTTCAAATCCAAAATGGATCCAGGAAGGCCTAAAAATCAAAGTTTTCAGAATCAAATGAAACCAGCGCCATTATGTCCGTCTCGTAGTGTTGATTTTGGCCATATAATTTTTTCACAAATGGACGTCGTATGCAAAAGTTATCGTGTTCTAACCGATTTCCCAAACAGGGAAAAAGTCAACTGGTCAAAGTCAATGGGTCGTACTGCTAACGTCAATAGCATGACATGTGACGTCAGCATGACATCACGATGATGTCATCATGCTGATGTGGCATCGCCAAGAGGTGACATGTGTCACTCAAAATCTACATTTTCAGGTTGAGTTGGCACCTATATGGATTTGACACGTGGCAATCCGTACATGATGTGGCCCAATGGCAGGATGACATGTGGCAGTAAGGACGATAGCTAGGATTTATGGATGTTGATGTGGCAGGTGGAGTGGTTGTATGGATGCTAACGTGGTTGTACGACAAGTGACATGGAAGGTCACTGGGCTGTACGGAAGCTGACGTGGCAGCTGACTGGGCTGTACGACGAAGACGTGGCACGCTGACTATGCTACTGACTATATGGTACGAACCAACCATAGGGTGACACATGGCCCAATAAGAGGGTGCCACATGACACCCCAAATTTTGCCTATGTCGACTAAATTGTTTTTTTATAACCTCTCGGGGATTCGAACCCCTGACCTCACGGGATGAGCATCATCTTCGCAACCTTCGACGGACCAGTCAGTGTATGTGTGTCGCTTGTTAGTAATATGATGGATTTAGTATTTGAGTTGACATGTGCCGAGGTTTAGGGTAAGCCTTGATCGACGTGGACAAACCCTGACCGACCAGGGGCTACACATCCGGGGGCTTAACCGTTGCAAGCGCGTGGAGGCTAAGGACTTGGCCACATGGCCATACCCATACGGACAACACATCAAGACTAGGGGCTAAGACCAAGGCGCACCCAACCTATGGCCACATGGACCATTCCCATGTGACCAGGAGCCAGAGAATCGGGAGTTTCACCCAATATTTGCCCAAATTTAGGTTTTTGAACTATATTATATGATTTTTTTTGGATTATTAGCCTGTTTTTAATGGGTTTTGGCCATTTTTGGGAGATCTAGAGCCTGATTTGAGAACAAATCTTGGAAGGAAGTTGGGAGTTTGATGCCCACTTCAAATCTATATAAACTAGGGGTTCTTGGCAGTCTTTGAGAGGTTCATAACAAGAGAAATTTTGAAGAATTGTGAAGCCAAAGCCATTTTTATGCAAGGAAGCCATTGAGGAGGGGAACTTTGCGGGCCAATTCCGGGAGCTACGCTCAACCATTTTCAGTGTCGTCAGTTCTGTTGGGTTCTTGAGGTCGAGAAGAACACAACGAGACCAATTTATAGTCCATTTAACACTTTTCTAATGTACTTTTGAAGCATTGAAGAGAAATAAGAAAGCCTCACCCAATGAAACAAAGGCCCGGAGATGTAGGCAATCTTGTCGAACTCCGTTGACAACTTTGTTGTCATGTTTTGCTGATTCTTTGTGCTTAATTTCATATCTTCATTTCTTATTATGGCTACTATGATATCTCATTAATTTATGCTTCTTTCATCACTTCCTAATTGGTTAATGAACTCATGTTTTAAAACTCAACCATTGTCTTAAAAGATCATTTCAGATCAAGTGGTATCAAAGCAAGTTGACAGTTGGTTGTTGAGTTTGCATGATTACCAGGGAAAATTTGAGTCATGGTGAAGGCGAGCTTGTCGAAGAGGATCCTAAGATTGGATCGAGAAAGAGGACTTCTCAAAGTGAGAAGATGGCATCAGAAGAGGGACTTTCTCATAATGAGATAATGTTTCAAAAGAATTTCTTCGCCATGTTGGAGATGGTAAAAATTTATATGATGATTACTTGGAGCGGAAGAGACCGATTCTAGGTGAATCTTCAAAACCCAAAAGTGAAGAAGGAGAGAATCCTCCTAAAACTCCTTCTTCACCTCTTTCTTCTCCATCAACTTCTTCTTCAAGTACAAGTTCCAAATCCACCGCAAGAAAACACTCCCATAAATATAAACATGATATACCTTTACTTAAGCTTCATGTCAAATTTGAATTACCCATGTATGATGGTGAAGTCAATGCATAGAGGCTTGATAATTGGGTCAGACAGATGGAAGTTTATTGTTGTGTGCAACAAATCAAGGATGAGGCAACCCAAATCAAGTTGGCATCGCTTCGTCTTGCAAGCATAACACTCATCTGGTGGCAAAGCAAGTTGCAAAATGGCACACAACAAGTGGGTAATGTATTTCCATCATGGAAAGATTTTGTTTTTTCACTTAGAAAGCAATTTTATTCTTTTGGCTATAAAGAGAAGGCTTTAAGTGAATGGCAAGGTCTTAAACTAAGAAAGGGACAAACAGTGCAAGAATACATGGATGAGTTTCGTAAGATGGCATTAATGTTAAACATTCCATTACATACCTAAGAAACTCTTATGAAGTATGTAGGAGGTTGTTTACCTGCACATATTCGTAACACTGTATTTATGTTTGGACCTATTAATCTTGATGAGGTTTATGTTCAAGCAACATACATTGAAGCAGGGAAAACATGAGTTGGTGTATCAGGGGAATCATCTTCAAGGAAAGAGGAAAAAAGAAATGGGAATGGCAAGAAAGCAAATTTAGCAACAAGAAGGGAAGAGAAGCTCTCTTGTAAACATTGCAAAAAAGAAGGGCATGATGATGACCATGGCTGGAAATTGCATTCAGAGAAGAGACCAAAGTGGTTCAAAGAAAGGAAAGGGAGGCAAACAGTTGCAACAATAACACGAGCAACAGACTTGGGATATGATTAAGGTGATGAGACTAATATCAAAACAGTGGGTTTGATAGGTAAAATTGGTGATGGATATGATTCTAGATGCAAATTGTTTCACATAAGGGTGATCATGAAACACACTAAGATCGATACATTGATAGATAATGGATCTCAATCTAACTTGATTTCAGAAGAAGTGGCTAAACAATTGGAATTAAACACTAAGATGCATCGTAAACCATACTCACTCAAATGGATAAAAAACAATCATAAATTGCACATAACAAAGCAATGCACTTTAAAGTTTGCAATTTCATCAAAGTTTGTAGATGAGGTAACGTGTGACGTGGTGCCACTCAATGAATGTGGAATGGTCTTAGGCAATCCTTATTTGTATGATAACGGAGCAATCTTCTACAAAGAACAAAATCAATATCACTTAACTAAAGAAGGCAATGACTATGTTGTACATGCTCATCACTTAAAAGCAAATCAATCTCTTCAAACAATGGAACAATTAAGGAAGGTGGCTTATGCAAGCAACACACCTATAATTGTGCCAAATCAAGCAATTGATCTTAAGCTTGAACATGAGATGGTGGTAGAATGGAAGTTCAAACATACTTTGCTTAAAAATAAGCTAATGTCATGCAAGTACTACAAACATATTAGCTCATTTGCAATCATATTTCTGATGTTATCGTTGCAAATGTTTTCAACATGGATGGTAGTGGCTTCAGTAAGATGTGAAAGAGTACACGTATATAACAATATGTTGTCAGTTGTCATGGTTTTTTTGCAATTGATCTTGACGATACAGGTGCACAGGACAGAGTTTAAAGACAAAGAACAAGTGGAGTGGCCTATCCCGCACTTGATGACTGGTTAATACCCTTTTGGAGGACCAAAAGGTCTTGGTGGGGAGGCATGATCCAAAATGGATCCAGGAAGGACTAAAAATCAAATTTCTCGTAATCAGATGAAACTAACGCCATTGTGTCTGTCTCGCCGCACCGATTCTGGCCATATAATTGTTTTCGCAAATGGACGTCGTATGCAACAATTATCGCGTTCTGGCCGATTTCCCAAACAAGAAAAAAAGTCAACAGGTCGTATTGTTGACGTCAGCAGTATGAAAGGTGATGTCATCATGCTGATGTGGCATCACCAGGAGGTGACACATGTCACTCAAAATCAACATTTTCGGGCTAAGTTGGCACATGTACGGATTTGACATGTGGCACTATACGAACGACACGTGGCAGTTCGTACGCGACCAAATGGAAAGCTGAATGTGGAAGTACGAACGATAGATGGGTTGTACGGATGCTGACGTGGCTATATGGATGTTGAAGTGGCATGAAACGTGGTTGTACGACAGGTGACTAGGTTGTACGGAAGATGATGTGGCAACTATTTGGGTTGTACGACAATGACGTGGCACGTTGATTGTACACTGATTGTGATAGTGGATGGGAGGTCTCATCATGAGGTCTCATCACGAGCCGACCCATTATGTTCATAGGTATGCAGCAGTATGACATTGCCACTAGGGCAGTGACCTTTGGTTGCATCGCTAAGAGAAAGGGGGTCTCATCACGAGCCAGCCTTATCATCTCTGCGAAATTACCAGTGGGTAACACTGTCAGCTCTGGTCACCACGCCAAGGCAGTGTCCTCTGGTCAGACCTTGAAGTAAAAAAGAAAGAAAAGCAATAAAAGAAAAATAAAGGCAATAAAGGGCTTGGAAAAAATGCATCCATGACGGGTA
>ML777429.1:1563774-1601090 GCA_009831015.1 Picea engelmannii | reverse complement strand
AACACGTTGCCCCTCTCAAATCCCCAAGTAGTAACAACCCTACCCAAGAGTGACAACATTTATCTAGGAGATGAGCATGACCACCAAGGTGAAACAAGGCAAAAGTTATAAATTCCAAGCATCGTGATCCATTATCCAATTCAATTGCTTGATTACTACTTTCATGACAAGTACATAAGGCATTAACACTTAATATGAAGTATTGAAACAAGTTACCTCCTATGGGCCAAGCACCATAGTCACAAGCGAGAGTGAGCTGATGAATATGTGGGAAGCATCATCAATCATTTGTTAGTGGAGAACCATGGATATCATCTGTGGAACTGTTGTTTGTAATGTGGATCTTAAGAGAAAAAATCTCCTCTAGTTACACCTAGATGTGAGGGGGTAACAAGGCCCTCCACCCATTCCCAGGCTTGCTGAGCCTTTCGTCAAAATCAAAATAGATGCTCAAGGGACTCAATACGAACATAGATAACATATATTGACCAAACAAGGCCGAAATGTTGAAGCCTTTTTCTTCCAACAAGGCCACTGCAACTAGGCAAACATGGCCTTTTTCAGCTCTAAAGGCGCTTTCCAAATTGCCCTAAACCAATAGAGCCATGTATTGATATTGGAACTAGTACTTCAGACTTTATTCAGCCTCAGACCTATAAACAAAGTAATGCTTATCCATTTACGACCATCAATAGGCTTGTACTTAAGGAAGGGTTTCTTGCAACCCAAGACTAATTTTTGCATTGGTTTCTTAGGGGTATGATACCCAATTAAATAAAGGGAAGCTGTGAATCAAAGTCTAAATTTATCAATTGTGAACTTATAAAAATTATTCGATTGAAAGCTTTGTTTGAATTGATCCCATGGATCCACTCTCCGACCTTAGAGGAGAAGATATCCTAAAGGGACTCAATGCCTTTATGGAATAGTCTAAGGGAAAATAATTGAGGATTTTCATTCAAGGGATAGCCCTTAGAAAGGATGATAGATGACACCCATAAAGAGTGGTCATTGATCGAGATTTTGAATTTGATCTCCTCCCCTTTATGGTAGAGAAAAGTCTTAACAATGTCCCAAACCTTCTAAATACTCTTGGCAAAGAAATATCCATCCATCTTGGCTGACATAGGAGCAAGGAGGGCCTAGAAGTGAAGTCCTTTCCATCCTATTTTGCCATAAGATGAACTAGAGCAAATGTAGTTAAGTAGGAGTAGTTTCTACACTTCGTCTCGTTGTAGGGAACAAACACTCCACTTGGCACCTAATGATAGGCCTTGCTTTTGAACATTAATAACTCCCAACCCCCTTGTTACTTTGAGTTGCAACAAACATTCCAGTCCACTGTATGGAAGTTGTGTTTTCCTTCCCAGTTATCATAGAGAAAATCTCGAAGGAGTTTCTCATTCTTGGCATAGGAAACTAGTGATGGGGCTCGTTGAGATGATGGTGTAAGTTTTACTTGAGGCCTAAGTCACATGGTTCGGTTTTGAGTTTGAGTTCGGCAATGATTAGGTTCGATTCAAATTCAAATTTTTCGATGAGGTTTAGATGAGGTTTGTCTATATAGATTTTTCAATATATATATTTATATATATTAACTTTAAATACCCTTTGAGGCTTGGCCACTTGGATACACTATACAGAGTCAAACTACAATGGTGATTGACTCATGGGTACAAATCCCGCGGGCTGTGGCACATGTTACAACTTGCAGCTTGAGTTGTGGGTCGTGGCACATGCTGCAACATGAGTCGTGGATTGTGGAAAATCCTCTAGAGGTTGGCCACAACGATGGCGGTAGGCTCGCATGCTCCAACAAAAGAAGTCTTTGTGGGTTGTGGGCCATTGACCTAGCAGGTATACGGTCTGTTTGGCAAAGATAATGGAGGATTGAATTCGTAGTGAGTAGAGAGTCAAGACTATAGTTGGCGTCAAGCGGTCGTTGGGCCCAGGGTTCCAGTTAGCAAAGTCAAGGGTAGGTAGCAATGGAGAGAGGGTCGGCGGTGTGAGCAATGGAGGTGGGTCGGCTAAGTGAGGAGTGAACAAAAAGGTGTAGAGAAGATTCTAAGTCATTGGCTCTAGAGTTAGTATATTTTTTTTTTAAATTTATCAAAAATGAAAAAAACCAATAAAAAACCCAAATTTCCCTTCAGGTTCACCTTTAGGTTTGAGTTCGACTTAAAGTTCGCCCTTGAGGTTCGAATTCGACGAACCTAATCGAACCTGAGAACTTTTTTAGGTTCGCTGAATTTTGAACCTCAAGGTTGAAGTTCGGCGAACCTTGTGACATAGCTTGAGGCCAAGGCCGACCTCACTTTGTAATCATTATTGTGTATTGTGGTGTTTCTTTGGCTTAAAACTGACCTAGTCAACACTCATTTATTATATTCTTAAGTGGTTAAGCCCGACCTAGTTATCATTAATGGGACCTTAACCCTTCTTGGGGAAAGTGCCCTATCCTTGAGTTTTCTATAAATACACAATTCACCTCTCATTTGTAACATCATCTTGAGCTATTGCTCTCTCGCATGAGTGATTTGTGTTTTGGCCTATAGGCACCATATGTATTGTTGTGCACTCTTCTTCTATGGTTGTGATATTCTCTCTCTAGTGCACTTATGGTTCAGTTCTATTGTTCTTTCGGTGATTTTTCTCTAGGGCATATTTGTTATGGGTTTTATGCTGTGCTTCCCTAGCGCTGTTTTCTCCTTGTTTATTGCAGGATTTAGGGTTTTCTGGTCAGTTCCATTTGATCCTCTCTCTCTCTCTCTTATGTAATACGAATATTAACATGGTATCAGAGTGGGTGTGCACCTCCCCTAACTCATTTTGCTATTGGTTAGGGTTTTCTTCTTGGCTGTTTATGCTGGTATCTCTGTGATTAGTTATTGCAGCAAAGAGTGCCTAACTTAAAGGAGTATTTGGGCTGTTTTTTATGGTGATTTTATTGGCTGGAGAAAGGTGCTCTATTTGATGTTATTTGAGCCCGTTTTATGTGCTTTTTTGGAGATCTCTTGCACAGGACTGGAGTGCCCAACATCAGGGCTTCCCTGCTGGTTTATTTCAGGGTATTTTCAGTCACTGGTCTGATGCTATTGGCTGGTGGCATCATCATGTTTTCTGACTGTGGAACCAGTGTTTCAGATCATCTTTTTTGCAGCTGATCCAAAGTTTTATGCCAGCACCTTCTTCTAGAGTTTCCTAGGGTTTTCTTAGGGTATTAAAACCCTCTTTTTCAGCCAGTGTACTGTCTTGCTGCAGATTGTTTCCAGAAGCTGCCGGTATTTTTTCGTTGGTTTAAAATGCTCTTTTTCAGCCAGCAACCTCTCTTCATTTTGCTGCAGATTTTTCTGGAGAATGTTGGCATTTTTTTACTTGGGTCTATAAAGTTGTATTTCAGTAGACCTTACGAAGGTTTCTTCTTGTTGAACCTATGGACTCATTCTGGATATCTGCCTAGTTCAATTGGTCTGATTAGAGCACACAATTGCCCTTCTTCATAGCAAGGGTTTGTGGATATACCCAGTGAAAACCCTCTTGATGTTCAAGGTATGACTTCATCAGTGTCACTTTCAAGATGTTTGGATCAGGTACATGAGCCCATCTTCCTGGATATTGTCTATATGATCCATCAAATTTGGAGATGATCTTTATGTTCTAGAAGTTGGTGGTTTTATAGTGGATGGTTGGGTTTATCGTAATGCGAGGCATGATTATTAGATATTAGTTCATATTGACATTTGTATTGATCGCTTATTCTTGAGGGAGAATCACGTGCTTCCTCCTTCTTTGATGGAGTTTCTATTCACAAATCTGCAAGATCTGTCCCACTATTTTCTATAAATGATTATTCCACGTAAGAGTCTCATCTGCATACAATGGATCACTTTTTTCCACATTATGATGTTGGTCCTTTTTGGATGTACTCTATTCAACAACTCCATTTTCAAGGACAACTTGAGCCGCTCTTTGTTCCTTTAGCCGACTAGCATGTTTCATTAGATCTTTCTTCTGTATCTCTACCAATGGCCACCTTCACCAAGTTGTGGTTGTGTTGGTGTGGAAAATATGGCGTTCAGGGGGGATTATATGTGACATCTTTATTATATGGCCCATGTTTAGCATTGGGGTGGAAGTTGTGATGTAATGCTATATCTTCGAGGCCTCTTGTTTAGACTAAGGGGGGATGCTGTGCATACGGCCAACCCTGTTTTTACCTAGGTATTCATACACCTACTTACCTTTGTATCTTGGCCACGACCAACCTATATTTGAGCTGGGTATCCATAAACCCACTCTAAGTATTTGATCTCTCGCAGTTGTATTCAAGATGGGTATCCATAAACCCACTCTCAGTATTCGATCTCTCGCAGTTGTATTTAAGATGGGTATCCATAAACCCACTCATAGTTGTATTTGAGTTGGGTTACCATATGGCATAAACCCACTCTCATTGTTATATTTGAGTGAGTTGTATTTGAGCTCTCTCAATTGTATTTGAGATGGGTATCCATAAACCCACTATTAGTATTTGAGCTCTCTTAGTTGTATTTGAGATGGATATCCATAAACCCACTCTTAGTGTTCGAGCTAGGTATCCATCTATGTTGCACTGGTTTTTAGGATGGGGGGACGCATCCTCGGGATGGCTAGAGCGCAGCCCCAATTGTTTTAGGGGACACCAGGTTGGGGACGACGATAATATATATATATATTAAAAAAAATTTAGAATTCACCATAAACATTTGTAGTTGCTTGTAAGCATAACAGGCTATACTACATAATATTATCCACAACCCTTACACTTGCTAGTTCTGAAAGAGCTTGGGCAATTTAAAAAAGGGTCGAGTGACATTCTATTATTGGCCCCTAGACATGAGCAAAATGCAGTTTAGCTTTAGGAAACTTAAGTGTAACTATTTTCAATTTGCAATAAGGTCCATGAAGGGTCTATGAGACAAAGAACTGTCTCTATAACAACTTTTCTTCCTCATGTTTTTTTGTTAATGATGATTATGTTAAAACTTAAAATGCATTCTTTGCGTATTTTTACAGCTCTGTTGAAAACCACTACAAAACACTTTGGTTTTGTAAAGAGATTAGATTTGTATTTCAGATTAAGAAGGTAATTGAAGAGGAATTTATTCAAACATTTAGTACACAATCCGAGTCACTACCATTTGATGGTTTATGGTTTGCACAATGCTTGAGGTTGGGATGGTGGAACAATTGGACTTGAATGACTCCTGGAAACCCATGTATAAAATGTAAAAGTTGAGATGACCCCAAAAATGAGAAGAACAAGAGCCATAACCACAATGATCAACCCTTTTAAATGTTGCATTTGTCGGTTTTTTGACATGGAGGCTTTGCTTGCTGTAATATTTTTACTGAAAAGACAATAGTTAAATCACTAGAAACTCAAATCAAAACTTATCATACTAAACCCGTGTTTTGAGCTGCAACTTGTATAACAGATTTAGATTCATTGTAATACAAAAAAATGGATGGGAAAAATGATAATGTTGTCCAATCATCAATGTCCACTGTTAAAACTGAAGATACATGCTCGAAATATCCTTGAAATCTGTCTAAAACATCATTGAAATCTTACCCAAAACATCCTCGAAATCTCTATGGAATGTCCCTGAAAACTTCCTGGAACTTCTTGGGGATGACCAACAAGTCCTCAAGTCCCTGATGAAGTCCCTGGCAGTTTGGGGACATTTCCTATGGTTTCCCAAGTCCCTGAAACACTGGAACGACAGGTATAGGTTTTTTTTTTTTGGGGACGAGTCCTTGTGCAACATAGGTATCCATACACCCAATCTCAGTTGTATTTGAGTTGGGTATCCATAGACATATTCTCAGTATTATCTATTAGTGTTTGAGCTCTCTCAGATGTATTTGATATGCGTATCCATAAACCCACTCTTAGTATTCATGTTGGGATTCCATACACCCACTCTTAGTTATAATTTGAGCTGGCAATATTCGGGCTGGGTATCCATAAACCCATTCTCATTCTTAGATATATTCGAGTTAGGTATTTTTAAACATACTCTTAGTTGTATTCGAGTTGGGTACACATAAACCCTCTCTCTTTTGTATTTTGGCCACAATTGATCCTATATTTGAGTTGGGTATCTATAAAGTTATAAACCCACTCTTTCATTTGTATTGATTGTTCTTCCTCGTGCCCTCTTTGTTTAGCTTAAGGGGGGATGTTGAGATGATGGTGTAAGCTTTTACTTGAGGCCAAGGCCGACCTCACTTTGTAATCAATATTGTGTATTATGGTGTTTCTTGGTTTGCCTTAAAACCAACCAAGTCAATACTCATTTATTATATTCCTAGGTGGTTATGGTTGACCTAGTCATCCTAGTGGGTCCATAGCTCCTTGGGGAAAGTGGCCTACCCCTTGAGTGGTGTATTTATACACATCTCACCTCTCATCCGTAACATCATCTCGAGCTATTGCTCTCTTTATATGAATGATTTATTCTTTAGCCTATGAGCACCATTTCTAGTGTTGTGCACTCTTCTTCTATGCTTGTGATATTCTCTCTTGTGTACTTATGGTTAAGCTTTATTGTTATAGGGTGATTCATCTCCAGGGCACACTTGCTATGGGTTTTATGTTGTGTTTCCCTAGTGATGTTCTCTCCCTGTGTATTGCAGGATTTAGGGTTTGCGAGTTGGTTCCATTCATTCTCTCTCTTATGAATTTGATTAGGGCTTGACATAACGAGTAGTAGACATGAGTGTCTGCAAGGATTTTGGTACAAATTTGGTAATGGAAAGCCAAAGAAAGAGGCATGGTAAGCCACTTTGCCACCCTCTTCTCAATTCTATCCACTATTGATTGCCAAAGATCCTTAGGGAAGGTCTGAAAAGTAAAAGGAATCTTAAGAATTTTAAATATTTGCGTCGGTTGGATATGAACCCAGTCAGTATCAATGAGCTAGTTAGGAAGAGGATCCACACTTTGACAATGGCACAAGGTCTTTTTCCATTGGATATTGGAACTTGAGGCTAGACAAAAAGTATCGAGACATTGGATTTTGGCTTTATAGGAGGCTACATTTTCTTGAATATTGAGAAATAAATCGTTAACAAAGTGGCCATTAATGGGCTACAAGTATACCACCAATTTTTCCAAGGCTTATAGTCATTTGTAGAAAATGACTAAAAGCTTCGACGAGCATCACATAGAGTTTCAACATTAAAGGGTAGCCTAGGTGAATTCATCCATAAAGCCCAATTTCTTGAGATATAACTTCATTAATAGTGAGGCATGTTGAAGCGTTGACAAACAAAGTTTCCATCATTTGAAGGAAGAAGGGGCCAAAACCTAATGCTTGAAGCATCCCAAGAATGGATGACCATTCCACTATGACACATGCTTTCTCAAAGTCTGTTTTCATGAATTAGGTATTATTACCAATTGATTGATCCCACTCATTCCATACCTCCCTAAACAATCACAATAATATCTAAAATATATCGAACTTTTATCAACCCAATCTTCTCTGGTTGAGTAATCTTTGGGAGAAGGTGTTTGACTCTTAGGGAAAATGGCCTTAGCTTGAATCTTGTAAGATACATTTAACAAGGTTACAGGCTACCAATTGGTGATAAGCTTGGGATTACCTGTCGTAGGGTTGGATTTAATATTTTCTTGGTTAAGGCCTCCAAGAGGTTTGGTTGTCATGATTCATAGTCTCTTGGTATACTTGTAACAAATTAGACCCCACAAAACCACAAATGGATTTGTGAAACATAGAAAAACCTATTGAGGCTTAGGGATCTATCGTTAGCCATCTCATCAAGTGCTGCACCAACCTCATCCAAAGTCAGGGGTTGATCATAGTGCACATCAAGCACCTTTTGGATCAGATAACTTACAAGGTATGACATCCTTGTCGGTATGCATGGCCACCCTATGTTCTTTCATCATATCTTGCGTCACAAAAACCATTTTGCAATGATTGATGATCTCATGCTTGATTTTTTCTTGTTGGGACAATCTAGATGCTAATGCCATTAATTCTAACAACAACATGTTTAAAAGCTTCCATAGTGGCTACGGTTTGAAAGAAGGCTTTTGGTGGGCCAATCCCATGTTCCAATCTAATGAAGTCGAGCTTGAATCTAAGCACTCTTAGCCTTTTTGGGCTCAATGAATTTTAAGGCATGTCTCAATGAATTGCTTATTATTGTAGTTGTTTACTAATAAAAACATATTCCTTTGTCGCTACGTTTTCATGGATGCCTTTAATGGGTGCAATTTCTCTTCCATACCCAGAAAGGAGGTTATTCTAGGTATGACTTTGTTCCTCCAACAAATCCACCTTAAGTCTCCATGAGGCCTTGGGACCATGTTCCAAATAATCTCAATACTATTAAGGCAATTCGGGTTGCTCAGGTGTGAACTATTTAGCAGATAGTGGAACTAGGCGATGGGTGGTCATGAACTCCCCAATCAATCTCAAAGAATAGGTTGATGGTTTGGAACCTTGTTTTTCAAATGCAAGGAAGTTTTATTCCGTGAGCAAGGCTCTAGCATGTCACTTAAAAACTCTTTCTTTTGCACTACAAAAAATGGTCCATGTAAAGCAAAGTTCAAAAGAGTCATTTCTTCAGTACATGTTAGGATCATAAAACCCGAGATTGGACTGCAACTAGAACCAACTTTCTCTCTCCCTTGGACTTTAGTGACGGGGAAGTAAGCCTTCTTTATCTTCTAGGGCTTCCTCCATGTTGAAATCTCCACATATAAGCCAATTGTAATTCAACAATTCTTCACCATCCACGACAAAAGGCTATCTCAAGTGTCATTGGGTGCATAAATGTTGACTACATCGAGGTTATGACCACCAAGATTCAAAATGACCTAGAGTAGTCTTTGAGTTTGGCCAACTCCCCAATTTGTGACGTGGCTTGCAAGAGAAGTTGATGGTAGAAGCGCCACCCCCCCTTAGCATCCTCACGACTAGACACATAAGCATACGAACCATGTCATATAAAATTAAGGCTCGTTTTGAGTAAAAAATCGATTATCTTAACTTCTTGTAAACATACAACTTTTGAGTCTTTGAGCAAAACATAGAGTCTTCGAACATGTCTTTACCACTGATGTTGATGATGCCCCTCACATTCCATGAGAAGACTTTCTTTTTGTCGAGGAGAGGGAAATAACCACCAATCTCCATGCCATCCTCTTTGTCTAAAATGTTGAATGGATTTGAGATTTTAGTGACAACAAGAGGGAAACACTATTTGTTTCATAGAGGATCCTTCCCCTCATGTGGTTGATCTTGGCTACTTGCATTCCAGAAAGGTGGAATTGATTGCATGCATCTAAGAACTCCGCCTTAGAATGATAAATCATTGGGCATTGTGAGAGTTTTTGTGCCTAGAAGCAACTTATTAGGATGGAGGGCATGAGGTGGATGGTGAAGGTTGTGGGGTGGGAAATGTTGATATTATGGTAGTTGCGGGAGGTATTAACCTCCATATGTAACCTTTGACTAGAATAAAATATTTCGGAAGCAAGAGAAACCCTAAACAGATGTGTGAAAACCCTAGAAGACATGTTGGCTCAACAAAATATATAATATTAAGATATTATCCTCCAGGAAGACAAGTCAGCCCAGACATGTGACAAAACCACTATAAATAGAGGACGTCTTGGCTCATTTGTTCACTCGCTCACACTCTCAGTCACCCATAAACAATGCGCAAGTTTGGAGGAGGAGCAACAACAACTGTAGTTGTACGTTTTTTTTTTTTTTCAAGTCTTTTTGGTACTTTCTCTTGTGCGCTACCTTTGGAGAAGGTGCACTCTCTTGGTTATCTGTTGGTTCTGGTATGGCTTTCTGGAATCATTCTTTTTGTCAAAGGTTAAGGTGTTCAGGGGTGGCTTTATGCCTATGGTTGGGTGACAATGGTGTAGCATTGTCTATGGCTAAACGAGCACATCAACATTATTCTAACAGGTTATGGGCCCACACCACCTTCAGGATAGTCTAACCACTGGAAGGTAGCGTGGCAATTCTTTGTTAAGCTCGTTGTGGCACCAATTGCAGTTGCAACTAGGGTTTTTGATTTTGCAGCTGCAACAAACCCTAATCCAACTCTTTGGGTACTTTTAGTAAAGCATTGGACCTAATTTTTGGGTATTCTAGTGTGCCTTAGCCTAGTGCACCCTCTGGTGCCCTCAACTAGCAAAAATGTCAAGTTTGAGTTTTTGGGTCAAAGTCAAAGGTTGACTAGTCAAACTCAAAGTCAAAGATTGACTTTTGGTCAAAATTGATTTTGTGGTCAAGTTGAAATTTGAAAATTTTAGGGTTTCTAACTTGTTCTAATCATTGAACCTTTTTGATTCAGTTTCTAACCTCTTCTTGTCAAGATGGTGTCTAGTTTCAGATTAGAAGACAAGCTGAATGGTGCTGCAAAGGTATGCACTTGTATATGCTTTTCATGTTATATCATCCAACAAAAGCATGAGTTTGTTTTGCCGGGAATGTACAAGAGACCTTGTCCAAGCAATGATCTTGGATTCAATACATTCATAGGAACAAGTAGTGAAGACTCTAGGTTTGATTATTTAAAATTGATATGTCTCTAGCTGTTATGGCATTATTATGATCTTATGCTGCATCTTGATCTATTGAAGTTATGATCATTATACTAACCCCTTAATACTAGAGATACACTTGTTGATCTCCTCTAGAAGATATTATTGTTCTTATGTAAATGCTTATTGTTTACGAGACAGTTGATCTCCTTTAGAAGATGTTCTTGGTCACTGACCTAGACTCCAGGCAGGATATCTTCCATGGAGGATACCATGGAGATTTTGTTGTTTTTGTTTCTTGTTCTGGGCAGGTCATAAGAGATAAATCTGAGAGGGAGTCAGACTCAGAGGGAGTCAATGATCAAGAAGAAGCCAACATAGTTTCGTGACACTTTGCAAAATGCAAAGGGGCATGCACCAGACGAAAGCGTTGTCCAAGGATTCTCTCAGATAGAGGGAGTTGGTTTCAGAGTTTGAGATGAAGGATCTTGACCGAATATATTGGGATTGGAAGCGTGGATGACACCATATGAGATATTCGGTAAGGAGACTGAAGAGGTTTATCATGATGGACATGAAGTCCATGGCCACACCTATGATCGACATTTGCTTTGCAGAGAGCACCTTGTGCCAGTATATGGTTGAGCCATGACCGTATTATTGGGTTACAACACAACATGAAGATACCTATGTTGTGGTACAAATATATATTATTGATCTCCGATGATGAAGTATGGCTGCCGGGATATAAAGTTTTTGGATTGGAAGTGCAGAAGACAGATCTAGCACTTGGGTGCTACTTCAGCTTGGGATCGAGTAGGATTTCGAGACTAGCAGGGAAGCAGATATCTATAGCACTCAGTCATATATCATCGTCGGTGACAGAAGACATGAAGTAGGGTGGCTTTTCGAAGGATCTTGCAGGACTTCATCAGAGGCATGGTGCAGGAAGGAGCAGTGAGGCTCCATCACTTTCCACAAATGAGCAGATAGATGACATTTGCACTAAGCCTTTGTCTGGGACAAGCTTGGTAGGAATGCAAATGTTTCCCTGGGGGAGTATTGATGATTGCAGCATCGTGTCGATATTCCAAGATTGATCAGACATACTTGATCATGTGGGAATAAGCCCAGATGTAATCTTCGATGGACTGAAGATTCGAGTTGCTGCTAGATCTCCTATGAGTGAATTACATCGAGCCTTGAAACTCTCACGAGTAGGTGAGTAGCCCCGATAAGCATTGTGCCGACTCTATCTCCACAGGAACTGGGTTGTAGACCAGGGGAGATAGGGAACATCTACATCCGAAGTAGATGTTCCCCAACGTAGTCTTTGATGGACTGAAGACTCGAGGTGCAATTCCACGTGTCCGATAGCATCGAGCTGAATGCATTCACAGATTGATCCTATGAGAGGATCACCACGAGGTGTTTGTGGCTCCGATGTGGTCATAATTCTTGTCATAAGACAAAAACGACCCGAGGTGCTAGACACACGTGTTTGATAGCATCGAGTTAAATGCATTCACGGAGTGATCCTATGAGAGGATCAACTATGAGGTGAATGTGGCTCCCATGAGGTCATGATTCTTGTCATGGGACAAGAATGACCCGAGGTGCTAGACACATGGTGGTGGAGATGGATCATCAATATAGCTAAATGAGGCTCATGGATATTGTGACATTGTCTATGACAGAAGAATACCAAGAACAAGTACGACGATGTATATTTGATGATTGCTACCAGATGATGCTGATAGTAATGATGATACTTATGATGATACTCACGACATGGGTGAGCATGTCATGTGGGTGTAGCCCATGACGATGATGGTGACACACACTACGAGGTGTAACTCTAGTGTTCTTTAGCGGGTTGTGGCCCCCAGACGAGATTGACAGGTCCACATGGGTGTAGCGATGTGTGACGTGATGATGCTACTTGTAGAATGGTCTACAATACTATGTGAGTCTTGCCCATACCATGTGAAGATGGATGGATGTGTTTGAGACCATTGATACCTCCCTAGCTAAGAGGGAGTGTTCATATTATGGTAGCCGCGGGAGGTATTAACCTCCATATGTAACCTTTGACTAGAATAAAGTATCCGAGAAGCAAGAGAAACCCTAAACAGATGTGTGAAAACCCTAGAAGACATGTTGGCTCAACATAATATATAATATTAAGATATTATCCTCAAGGAAGACAAGTCGGCCCAGACAGGTGACATAACCACTATAAATAGAGGACGTTTTGGTTCATTTGTTCACTCACTCACACACTCTCAGTCTCCTAGAAACAATGCGCAAGTTTGGAGGAGGAGCAACAACAACTGTAGTTGTACGATTTTCTCTTTTTTTTTTTTTTTTAATTATTTCAGTCTTTCTGGTATTTTCTCTTGTGCGCTACCTTTGGAGAAGGTGCGCTCTCTTGGTTATATGTTGGTTCTGGTATGGTTTCCTGGAATCATTCTTTCTGTCAAAGGTTAAGGTTCTCGAGGGTGGCTTTATGCCTATGGTTGGGTGACAATGGTGTAGCATTGTCCATGGTTAAATGAGCACATCAACATTATTCAAACAGGCAAAATGTTGTTTTCCCACTTTATTTCCCTTTTTTGTGACTATAGTCCATCCATCCTTGCTAGTAGAGGGAGTCGAAGGAGCTAGGTTGATTGGAGGAGCTTGAGAATTTGAAGAATTCATTGATGTCTTGGCCATCAAGGAATAATACTTGATTCTGTGGTTTAGCTTTGACATCTAAAGCAAGTGTTTGGCGTATTGATATACTCCACTATCTAGTGAATTATCTTATCACCCTCTTGGATGTAGATTGATTCCTTGAGATTGCCTTTGACATCTAAAGCAAGTGTTTGACGTATTGATATACTCCACTATCTAGTGAATTATTTTATCACCCTCTTGGATGTAGATTGATTCCTTGAGATTGCTTTGCAACTTAACTTGCATATAAATCCTCTTATTGGGACATGGTTGAAAGGCTCTCTCAAGCTTATTGTAGATGAATTTGCCAAGGGGTTGGGCTAGGCACTTCAAAAAGTGCTAAAATTGAGGGAGGCCAGTGAACTTGGGTAGACCTTAGTGGAAAATCTTCACTTCAACGAGCAAAGACCACCAAGGTGTTCTTACATAGTTAGGGATTGTGTCGCATGATGGTAATGCACCTACTAGGATCTTTAAAATGAAACGTGAAGAAATCCTTGGTTAGGTTTATGATATTGGCAACATGTAAGCCATATAGCTCCTAGGCCTCAGGAATCCAAGCCATGATCATATTCTTTGATGGGTACAACCAACAAACTATCCAACTAGAGTATGCACACTGTATTCCTAATGAATAGAAATGGATCACTATATATTTTGTCATTCTTTTGATGCTTTGTGTGGTGGAAAACCGGAGTTGTGGGCTTGTAGGTTCCATTTTTAGGTATGATCCTAAATCCATCTTGGTAAGGCAAAAACTGAAAATTCCATGTTTGAGGGCTTAAACAACATTTTTTGGGTCAAATGGCCAAAACGACGTAGTGCTTTTGCCACACTATTCTACTCATTGAGAGCTTTCCAAATGGTCTAAAGAGCACCTCGATTAGAGTTTGCATAAGAAATTTATGCCCCTAACAAGTCGACCTATGCTTTGACCTTTGTAGACCAAGTGGATGCCACATCAACGACCATTACTCACACATGGAGCTAGTCATGAGTGGACTTTCAAGAATATTCTAGAGGGTCTTGCGTCCTTACCTAGTTCAAGAGATAGTATGAAAAACCCTCATTTATCAAGAATATTCCATCACATTTCCAAGAAAGAAGCATCCAAGAGATAGCGCCTAGCCTTCCTTCACCAAGAGACAAGTAAAAGCAATCACAAAGCACCAAAGAGAGATAGAGCGAATTGTAGGGTGAAAATTTCAGCCAAATTGTATGTAATTCTCAAGTGAGTTATGATCAAATGAAATGAAAGTGACTTTTATTTATACAAGGTCACTTAAAACCAATTTGTCCACTTTTCAAAAAGTCAACAACAAATTAGAGAGACCGACCTTCTCTATTTGCCCTTTACAACTTAAAGTTACAAAATTACATAAAATAACCCTTTAGAAAGGGTAACGTCATGCCCTAAAGGGCGACGTTAGGTCTCCAAGAGAGACGTTTTTCCTTTTGATGAAGATCGTTGGGCCTCCAAAGGCCATGTACCTTGCTATCAAGTGCTCTAGTGCATGCCATGTGTCTCTCTCTCCATCAAACCACATCACATCACCATCAAACCATGAAACCCCATCAAAACCCTGGCTTACATGTGACGTCTAGGGTGTAGAAGGTGACGTTTTGGGCTTCCCAAGGCCAACATTGAGGTGTAAGGGGCCACAATATGACCATCTCATGGTGTCCAAGTGCCTCCAAAGGCAACGTTCTTCCTCCTAAGTGTCCTGTTATCGCACAGTTTGTAGCTAGGAGAAAAGGTTGAAAGGTAGAAGACCAAACTGGCGTAACAAGAACCTTTCCCACCCAATGTCACCACGATGGGAAGGCTCTTTCTCTTTAGGGAGGTAAGGCCCAGGGGAGATGTCCCCGGTGACCTGGGGTTTTGAAGAGGCTAAGGGATAATCAAACAATGACAAGTTTCCCCCTTCACAGATCACCACCAGAAAAGATAGTCCGACTTATAGCCAACAAAGATAACCAAGTAGAATCCCTGCCCGAGAACAAAGCAACAATAAACTGATATATGCAGGCTCTGGTTAGTACTTCATATATATCAAAGACTATCTGATATGTGTAAGCAATTAACAATAAATGTTGACGAAGTCAATGTTTATCAATAGCAAATGAAAAGAATATGACACTTCACCAATAAATATCGGAACGATGTGGCATTCAATGTAACCGATCAACACTTCATTTAATAAATGCTTTAAACCATCATTCAATTGCTCATAAAGTAAAACATTGCTGCATTAAAGATGAAATATCCAATGACGACGTCAACAACTTAGGGTTAGTAGGTTAGGGTTTGAATTTCAAAGAATTTAGAGAGTGGTTTGATCAACTTCACTTTAACGTTGGAGGACTTTAGATCAGTGCCTTAGGGTAAAATGGTGTCAAAAATGAAGGACGCAAGGGTTGAAGGAGGAAGGCTAAGGACTAGAGGGAAGAGTTCTGAAGTGCTGCTATGGAAGGGCCTCAGAATCAAAACTCTAGGGGAGAGAGGCTCACCCCGGTGTTGCTATAGCAAGGCCTCATGCTCTCTCCTCCTTCCTTAGGTCAATTTGGTAAAACGGCTAACTCAGATGAAGCACAAAATCAAGACAAGAAGGCTTAATGAGGGAGAGTGTTGCTATAGCAAGGCTCTTTCATCAAACCCTAAAAGAAAAACGGCCCAAAGTGTAGATAACCTAGGCCTAGGACGTCATCTTCCTCTTGAATTCAAAATGGTACGGCTAGCAAAGGAGAGGAAGAAAAAGGAGTGTAGCTACGGCTAAGCTCTCTTCTTCTTCTTCAAAGGTTGAAAGCTTCTCTATCAGGGGACATGAGACAAGGACCTACTTGTGTGCTTGTCACCTAGGGTTTTGATTCAGCAAATTATAAATATATGCAAGAAAATAAGACTACAACCATTCATTTAAGAAGTTTTGCAGAAAAAACACTTACATATCACCATGAAATAGCATGCAAACCCTAGTTGTAACACCTTCCTTAAAGAGAAACACCATAGAATGCCAAAAAGTCTTCCTTCAACAAGTGTGCCTCACTTAAATCAGCGAAATACCCAACATAGGGTGCAAATTTCAGACCTCCTTATGGAGTGAATGAGTGATGATGAAAAAATGAGAGTTAAAATCCCTCATTTATACAAAACCTTGACCTAAGTTTACATTTAGGTCAGGTAAAAAAAGGCCAAAATATCAAATCATACTGTTTTACATTAAATTGTCAAGTTAAAACCCTAAATCAAGCTGAAAAGAGAGTAAAAGCCCCTTCAAGGGAGACATTAGCCCTTTTTAGGGCAGATGGGGCATCTTGGAGCAAAATGTTAGCCCTTCCTAGGCTTCTCTAACTTGCCACACGTGCCACTGCTGCCTAGTCTGCCTGCCCCAAACATCCATGATGCTGGGTGACGTCATGGTCAAGGTGGTGACGTCCTAGGCCTCCAAAGGCCAATGTTCCACTAAGAAAGGGTCATCCCCCCTAGGTCAAGCTGTGCCGGGGTGCCTTTGGTAGAACGTTCTCTTCTTCTTAGGTGCAAAGCCCCTGATCCATCTGTGTCCTGTCTCTGCCCCCTGATGGGGTCTCGACATCCATCTGGTGGGCTCTTCAGCCCCATGGAGGTCCGAATTGATCATCTCCCCATGTGTACCGGTCCAAATGGTACCTGTCCATCGAGCATGGTCCTGCACATCAAAGGCTACGCCCTCCATGGGATCATCAGTCATAGGGATCATAGCAATGTCAATCACATTTCATCATTAATATTATTAAACACATGCATAAAATCCCTAATACGCCAGTCAATAGCTCAAAGACGTTACGCAAGCCTACAATACAAGTCTGGGGAAAAAGACAAGGTGTCCTATTGGGCTAATGTCCACAGGAAAAGGAAAGTTCCTAGAAAGACCTCTTCCAAGCCATGTAAGTGGGTGGTGTGGTCAGGGGATGTCCAAGCGTGTGGGTGCAATGATGGCCAAGGGTGCAAAGATGTTACCTGTGGGTGCCTTTGTAGAAGGCAAGCCGTCCTTGTCATGGATGCATTCATTCCAAGCCCATTCTTGCCTTTATTCTTTTATTCCTTTTTGCTTTTTTTGTTCAAGAGCTAATCAGGGGACACTGCCTTGGCATGGTGACCAGAGCTGACAGCGTTACCCACAAGTACTTTCACAGAGATGAGAAGGCTGGCTTGTGATGAGACCCCCTTTCCCTTGGCCATGCAACCTTTAGTCATTGCCCTGGCGTGGTAACCAGCTGGTGGCAATGTTATACTGCTAGGTACCCATGGACCTAATAGGTCGGCTCGTGACAAGACCCCCTATCCTCTGACTAGGTCTTGTTTTATTATTTTTTCGGGTCCCTCTTGTTTCTTGCTGAGAAGCTTTTTATTGCCTTCTCGGGGATCCCTGGGCGAAGCATCTCGAGGTTTTATTCTTAGGCTTTTATCTTTTAACAACTTGCTTTTACCTTCTGGGCCTTTAGCCCCTTCTTCCCACGAGGTAAGGTGTAGTCCTGAAAGTAGGTCAACTAATGCCCGGACAAGGGGAATGGGATAAACGAGCGGGAAATAAGATGAAACAGTGGTGCTATGATGGGAGTGGACGATGGCTTTTCAGAAATCCCCCCAGTGGCAAACTGGAACCTACAGACACAGGCTTGCTAGGGCACCCTGTCAATCCCCCCAAACATGGTCAAGTGGGAAAATGTAAGATCCAAGCAGTTGTTAGAAATAAAATGAATCGGATGCATATATTTAAAGGTTTCAATGATCAAAAGTGACACATACCATGATACCTGGACTAATTACCTCATGAAGCAAGAACCTCTTTTGATACAGGACCAAACCGATGGTGATGGATGTTGCTGCTGCTGACAAGATAAAGACGATGGAAGAAGAAAATGTGGGTCCTCCAGGGCCATGCTCAGGTCAATCCTGCTCTCGGTACTCCATGTCTAGGACCTGTGGGCCTCGAGACATGATCTCCTAGTTATCCCTGAAAAGTGGGGATAACATGTCCAATGAGAGGGGGCGCATCATCCAACCCGTGGGCTTCATGCTCCTATGAAGGTTCAAGCAACCTTGTGCCTCCATGAAAAAGCTTTCACCTGGCAAGGTCCTGCAAAGACAAACAAGTACGCCCTCCACAAGTCACAAATATCATGCCAAGTAAGCCATATTTAATAAAAGAACCACCCAAACATGTGCATCAAATCCCCCCTTTTCAAAATAAACAAATGTTCAAAGACCTTATACAACTTGCCAAATCTAAGTATGGGAGGGTTGTCATGGTGCCCTATTGGGTAGATCATTCCCCAAGTCAAGGAGTGTTTCCCAAGAAGACCCTCTCTAAGTCATGTAAAAGAGTATGAGGTGGATGGGGGTGTAACTTTTGGGCATGGAGTTTCTTGACATACAAGGGCTCATATTGTCTCATTTATGGGTGCCTTTGTAGAGGGTGTGCTGCATCCTCGTTTTCAATGCAACATTTTTCCAAGCCCTTTATTTGCCATTGATTAATTAAGGTCCGAACATTAAGTACTATATGCAAGGGAAAGTAAAGAATACCGCAATGCCACTTGAAGCTAGGAACACATTGAGTGCCATGTGCAAGGAAAGTAAAAGACACTGCAAGTGCATTCCCTCAACAAGCGGGACGTTTATTAGTTATGTGTTTCATTTTACAGGTCCTTGAATTTTGTGGAGAAGCATTTCATTGCTCACAAGACCATTAGGGCGAACATCTAGAGGATTAAATTTTGGCTTTTATCTTTTTCCAACTACAAGCCTCTGGGTCTTTAGCCCCTTCTTCCCATGAAATGAGGTACAAGTCCTTCTTGGGTCAATAAGTCCGAAAACCCAAAAGAAAAGGAAACGAAATGGAAGAAGCGTGGAAAGTGGCAAGTATGGACGGGAGTGGTACGACGACTCTTCAAGGAGACCCCCTAGTAGCAACCCTATTCCAGAGGGTGACCCACTTATTGGGACAACATGTCAACTACCAAGGTGAAATGAGGCAAAAGGCATAATTTCCAAGCAAGTTTTCAAAATCAAGAAAGGACCCTTTGCAACATGTTCAAATGCTTCAATTATTAAAATGACACTTACCACGAGACTGGACTTGTTACCTCATAAAGCAAGACCTGCTGTCCTTTGTGGGCCAAGCTGGTGTGGTGGACGCTGCTGCTGCCAACCAATGGTGATGTGTTGTAAGAAGAGGGGCTCTATCTTCTCATCTGGCTCTCGACACTCCTTTTTTTCAACCTGCGGGCCTCGAGACATCATCTCCTTAGTTACCCCTAGAAATGGGGGGTAACAACTATCATGGGGTGTTAAAACCTTAGTTGCTATGAGGGAAGGGGTTTTGTTATGCTTGTAATGAGTTTTTGTTCCATAGTAGAGGAGTTCAAAGGGCTCAAATCTTGACATGTTGGTTCAAAGGCTGAAAAATTGTCTTGTTGAAAACTTCAGAAATCAAGTTTGCAAGTGTTAGAAGGAATTATATATATATATATATATATAATGGCAGCAATAGACACCAAGGTTTTAGAAAATTTTGGATTGATAATAATAACAAATATTTCCCCCTTTTTGTTTTCCTATACTACTGTGTAATATAATTTGTGTTTGTTGTTTATTTTTGCAGACAGAGAACAATTTCACGTTTACTCCAAGTGATCCGAGGTCGTCCTCTACCCTCAAGCTTGATGTGGATTTTAGGACCATAAAAGGTACTGCTGTTTTACAGTTTTTTATATTTTCCTTGTTTCTATGTTTTAATTGTAGCCCAGAATCAATTGATTGTATGTGTGCACACGTGTAATAGTATATAGTTTGATTTACAACTGGCATCCCCTACATGCATGTTTGGTGTCTTCCCGATATACCGATTATTGTCCAAACAATCTAATTGATAATGATTTTTTCTCATTGGAAGCAAGCAACATCTATAACTAGTGTCATGTTTGTAAAAAATTATGGCACGCACAATGGTAAAAACTTCCATCCCTGTTAGGTATTGGGAATATTTGTATCGGTTTAAGTTGAAATTATTCTTTTAGAAACAGTTTGGGGCCCTGTCATTGTTGGTATAATTTTCATTAATTAAAATATTGTTTGATCTGAGATATTTGTATCACACAGTGTTTTTCTTAATTCTTCTTATTAACTATAGATTTTCTGGGTGACAATTGGCCTTTCGAGGTGGTACATATTCTTGGAGGCCTCTCCTCTTATTATTAATGTAACTCTCTAAAATGAAATTACAATCTTACATTTTCTGCAGTCATGAATGTCAAATGTAAGTCTGGATATTGAAAAAGGAATGTATGTATGATGCTTCATTATCATGTAGTACTCGGAAACTTTTGTAAATTTTAACTCTAATGCATCCTTTACTTGTCAAAAGTGCAGTGAATTTAAATAATAAAATGAACATGCAAGTAGAAAAGTTAAGAGTTTACCTCTGTAGTATCTAGAGCCAAAGACGAATTTTCATTTTGCTGCTGCTTCCTGTCTCATCTCATTCTAAGTACCTAACTATGGGAAGTAATGTTAATGTTGCACAGAATCGATAACAGTCCAATAAGGAACAATTTGTGAGCTATATAAGTGCATTATGCGATCACTTGTAGTGAAGCCTATGAGATTGTTACCAGAAATGCCTGGAGGGGAGGCCCAAAACACTGTTTGGCATTTCAGAGATGGAAATCAAGGCGATACAGCTTGGATACTCTGCCGAAACATTTCCATCTTGTATCTTGATTTTGGAAATGCCATACCAGGATTTGGAAAATGGAATCTGGCATTTGGCCTCAAATCGTGAAATGTTTGATGACACCAGAAATGTTCCAGCCTGCAACCAGGGTTTCTGGTCGAGAAGGGAAACAAGCATATCCTCCCAAACCCCCCAACCCCCCCCCAAACTCAATTCTTGGAATTGTATGGAACTTCTAATCTTTTCTAGCTTTACATTTTCTGCAGTCGTGATTGTCAAATGTAAGTTTGGATATTTAAAAAGGAATGTGTATGATGCCTCAATATCATGTGGTACTTGAAAACTTTTGAAAATATTAATTTTAATGCATTCTTTACTCGTCAGAAGTGCAGTGAATTTAAATAATAAAATGAAGGTGCAAATAGAAAACTAAAGAGTTTACCTCTTTAGTATCTAGAGCCAAAGATGAATTTTCATTTTGCTGCTGCTTCCTGTCTCATCTCATTCTGTTTAATTAACTATGGGAAGTAATGTTCAAGTTCCATAGAATTGATAAAATTCCAATAAGGAACAGTTTGCGAGCAATATAAGTGCATTTTGTGATCATTTGTAGTGAAGCCTATGAGACTGTGATACCAGAAACGCCTGTAGTGGAGGCCCAAAATGCTGTTCAACATTTTTGAGATGGAGATAGGGGGGATACAGCTTGGATATGCTGCTGAAATGTTTCCATGTATCCTGATTTTGGAAATGCCGTACCAGGATTTGGAAATGGGAATCTGGCGTTTCAGCCTCAAATCATGAAATATAAGTGCATTTTGTGATCATTTGTAGTGAAGCATATGAGACCATAGTACTAGAAACGCCTGGAGTGGAGGCCCAAAACGCTGTTCGGCATTTCAGAGATGGAAATAGAGGGGATACAGCTTGGATATGCTGCTAAAACGTTTCTATGTTGTATCCTGATTTTGGAAATGCCATACCAGGATTTGGAAATGGGAATCTGCATTTCAGCCTCAAATCTTGACATGTTTCATAAAACCAGGAATGTTTCCAGTCTGCAACTGGAGTTTCTGGTTGAGAAGGGGAAAAAAACATAAGAAAAATTTCCCAAAACCCCTAAACTCAATTCTTGTAATTATATAGAACTTCTAATTCTTTCTGGCCTAGCATGGAAATAAAGCATGAGAAAACCAATGTGTATAGCTTTCATTAATATACATGTATAGCTTTAGCAAATGTTACAGGAAAAGAGCAGACAAGTACAAGACAAATGCCCAGCAACATTGGTGACAACTGATTGAGCTAACACCTTGGATTTGTTGTTTATTTTACTTCTGGTATAGCTTTAGCAATTGTTTAATTGAATTGATCTTGTTTGATGGGCTTTTAAAAATAATTTTTTAGTATTAAGTAAATTGGATGTGGGTGAAACTCTTTCATGTTTTTTTGGAATGAATGCTACATGTGAAACACTGTCAAACTTGGCCAACAACTTAATTTCAAGGGCTCTATGCCCGCCAGGGTTTGAACCTAGGTCTTTCACATTTTTTTGGCAAGTAAAGATAATTAAAAAAGAGAATAATGTACAAAGATTGTATGCCAAACAAACAACCCTGATATTCTATCACGATTCACAGGTAAGATATTCAAGAGTCTACGTTGAAACCAACTGTTCTGAAAAGATGCTACATACTAGGTGATTCAGATGTTAATCATAAGCTAATACAAAGCATTATGAAATACAACATTAATGATCTGGCATGATCCCTTTTCAACCTATCTGAAGAAGTAGACTTTTTTCTGACTCTGATCGAACAATCATATATAATATGAAGGGCCGTCTTTTATTTTTTCCCTTTTTTATTTCCTTATCTCTATCCATTGTATATTTGAAGATTCTAAAAAGGGTCTTTTTGGATCTTATGTGTTCACCAACAATTCTGATTCTTTTTCCCCAATCTGATTGTCCAGACTCCAAGGTCAAGAACCAGGCAGTCTCATTGAAGACCTTTCCATCATGATTCAAGACAAGACAGGAATAAGATAAGATAATTTTATTAATGTCCAACAAATGACCACGAAAGTAGGTCAATGGTACTAGAGGATACATCCAGTGTGAATATGACGTGGGAGTGCAAAAGCAGCTCCTATAAAATGAGAGAAAGAAAGATACAAGGGACAACTGGAGAGAGTGGTCATTATAAGACAAGCCAAATTTGTGAGCTTGGCCTTTCCAGCTGAGCTGGGGCTTGATTGCGTCCTAGGATTTTCAGATGTTTTGAGCAACAAAGGTCCCTTTCACCTTCACATGGACAAGTGTGACAATATGACTTTTTAGATTGAGCTCCGTCCAAGAATTCTTTTCTAGGGAAGCTCTAGAGTGTATATAGCTTCTAAAAAGAACCTTCTAGGCTTCATTCCCTTCCAGAGATTGAATAACCCAGTTTGCACGAGGCACCTCAGCTTATGGAAGCATCTTAATTATTCCCATACCAACCCAATTTACGTGGTTACAACACAAGTTCCCACTAATGTAATATCCCCGGATCCTCGGATCTGGATATCAACTGCTAGCTTTGGGGTTTTCACTATAGATCTGATGCGCTGGGGTTTCTGGTTGAGTTTCAAAAGGTTTCTGGATGCGTTTTGTTGTGTTTAATAGTTTTATATAGTGTATGCAAATAGATTTGGGCTCTGTTGACCACCTATTTCGACTAGGGGGTCAACTCCATGTGCCATGAAGCTATGTACTTGATGGTGCAACAAAGTTTTAAGACTTACTGGTTCTACAAGGCAATTTTGGCCTCAACACTTCATTATGTAATTGGAATTTCTGCTCCTCTGCGTGGGATAATAATGTAATGGATCTGCATGGATTATAGTGTAGGTTAGTTTCCTAGGACTTTATCATCAGGGAAGTCCTTTCATCGAGTGTTTTTTTTCCTCAGGTAATTAATTTGGCCTAACCAACCTTTTTAATTACCCTTGAGTTTTTCACTCCCACAATAATCCTCCAAAGTGGTGAAAGGCGTTCTAATGATCGAGCCTAATGGGTGACTAGGGTCTAGGAATATTGTAAATGACCATGCTAGACATCTCCTAGAGTCTTGCGGAAGTCCATCGAGTCTAAGTAGTTTTTTTTAATTTTTTGAAATTACCCAATTAATGGTAATTTTAATTAATTTTGATGTAAAAATGTAAAAACTAGGTCCTTGGGTTTTTTGATAGGGGTGTGAGTACTCAAAAGAAATGGAATGAGACCCTCTACACCCTTGGACCAAGTTTCAGCTCAATTGGACAAGTTTTGCTAGGTCATTGTCCATGAGGAGTCCAAGTCAATCTTGAGTCAACAATTTAATTGCTTAATTGACAAAGTCAAAAATGTCAATTTTTGTAAAAATGAGCAAAAAGAGTTGAGAAAGAGTGGGAAAGGTTTCCTAAGCCTTTTCCTTAGTTAGGAAACCACTTTTCTAACTTACCCAACCCCCCACACCTAGCCACTACCTCAACTCACCTTTTCCCCTAGGGGAGTTGTGCCCCCCTTGATGAGGAGCATGTCCAAAGTGAAAAATTAAATAAGTTTGACCCCCCTAACCCGTAGTGCACCCCTCCTTCATTTGATATCTTTTCTCAGTGTATTGTTACTATGCCCAAATCTCTCCCACTCTTCTCTTTCTCCCATCTTGCTCTTTTTCATTTCTCAAGCTTGTAGCAAGTATTTGCTCAAGCTTGCTTCTAATAATTATAAAAGAATCTTTGGAGGAAATCTTTGGCATTGGGAGTCTTCTTGGTGCTTGGCTTGGATCTATATTGGAGGTGACTTGTGTTATTGCTTTCTTTGAGTTTTTAGCTTCTAGATCTAGAGTAGGAGATCCAAACAAAGTATTTTGCTTGGATAGATCTATAGTAGTATTGCTCTAGATCTTAGTGTAGTAGTTTCCTTTCTTTAACAAAGTATTTTGTTAATATTTTGGGATCTACTCACCTCCTTTTTTATCTTGTAGCTTGAGCTCTATTGTTTGTAAGTCACTAGGGGTTGAGGAAGGATAAATTTCAGATCTGGAAATTTATCCCTTCACCCATTTGAAACCCTCTAAATTTTCTGTTCTTTTCATTCATATTTCTATAGTATTTTTGGGTATATTTCTGTCATAGAATAGGTCATTTAATCATCTTTTATATGTTGTTTTTATTGCCTAAAATTTCTGGTTTCTTCTAACAGAAATTTTCCAAGTTTATTGGTTGTTTTGCAGCTTTTCCAACAAGGTTTACTTGCTGTTTTTCTGCAGATCTGAACCAATTAAGGGGAGGTGCTGCCCATTTGAGGCCACAAATCATCAACAAACAACCTCCCAAGCAAGGGTATTGAATATGGGTTCTAATTTCCAATTCACAATATGCATAATGAGAAACTAAGTCGACTTTCTCCTTTTATATCCCCTCTGATCTAATTTCTCGTTCACTTTAATTATTAAGTGACTTTTCCCTAAGTTTTGATTTAATAATCACTTAAGTCACTTGAAACCCCCTTTTTGCTTCTTTTATTATCTTATGTCGCTTTCACTTATGCTTTTTCCAGTAAATGACATTAAATAATCCTTTTTATTCCCTTTTTCTCCCGACTATAGCCTACGGGAACCAGTATAGGCTACTCAGTCGCTCCTCTTGGAGTCATCAAAGGGAAAGGGACATTACAGTCCTCCCTTCCCCAGATTGCTTGTTCTCAAGCAACATCAAGCCTGGATTGTAGGATTTGCTCTGCCTCCCATGTAGCATCCTCAACTGGGAGACCCCTCCATCTGACTAGGCACTCCTTGATAATCTGACTCCTCAACCTGCGCTCCCTGTGCTCCAAAACCTCTTCTGGCACCAACTCCAACTGCCCCTCCTCGTCCAGTGGTGGCAACTCCTCTGAAGTAGTAACCTGTTGTCCCACCGCCTTCTTAAGGCAAGAAACGTGGAACACATTGTGGATCTTACTACCCTCCGATAGTTCTAGCTCATAAGCCACCTCGCCGGCTCTTCGGAAAATCTGATAAGGTCCATAGAACCTGGGTTTCAGTTTTTCTGCCTGCTTTTCTTCAAAGAAGACTGCTTGTACAGCTGTAAACTCATAAATACCAAATCCCCCACCTCAAAGCTGCGCTCTACTCTCTCTCGGTATGCATATACTTTCTGCTGATTCTGTGCTGCCTGGAAATTTTCCTTCAAGATTTTGAGAATCTCTCGACTCTCCTCTGTCCAATCTTTGGCTCTGGGAGCCCTGTTGTCCCCAAACACTATTTCCATAAATGATAGTGCATCGTACCCGTACAAGGCTCTGAATGGCGTCATCCCGATGGACATATGATATGTCATGTTATATCAATACTCGCCCATATGGAGCCATTTTACACATGCGCGCTGCTGTCCCCCTACATAGTTCCTCAGGTACCCTTCCACCCATTTATTGACTATCTCAGTCTGTCCGTCAGTCTGTGGATGATAACTGGTACTCGTAACCAACTCTGTGCCCATTAGCCTGAACAACTCATGCCAAAATGCATTGATGAAGCGCCCATCTCTGTCGTTGATTATCTGCCGAGGTAACCCGTGCAGTCTGAAGATCTCTCTGAAAAATAACTCTACCACTGAGTGGCTTTATACTCGGTGGGTATCACAAAGAAGTGCATAAACTTGGTCAGTCTGTTGACCACCACAAAAATACAGTCCCTACCTTGCACCCTAGGTAGTCCTATGATGAAGTCGATGGAGATGCTCTCCCATTTCTGCTCTGGAATGGGTAGAGGTTGAAGTAACCTTGCTGGTTGTGTCTGCTCAGACTTGTTCTGTTGACAAGTCATACACTCTCGAACGTGTCTCAATGCATCATCCTTGAGACCCTTCCAGGAGAATCTCTCCTTGATCTGCCTGTACGTCTTGAAGTACCCCTGATGGCCTGCTAATGGCGAATCGTGATTGGCCTTCAGAATCTTTTCCTTCAATGTAGATTCTGGGACTAAGTAGATCTTGTCTTTGTAGAAAATGACGTCATCTAGTACTCTGTATCTATCATCTATCACTTGCCCATCCATCACCTCACATGCGAATTTGTTTTTGGAATATTCGACTAGCAATTGTGCCTTCCAATCCGTAGATATGTCTATCAACGAACAACTCGCTGGCTTCTTGGATAAGGCGTCTGCTATGACGTTCCTCTTTTCTTTAACATACTCAATGTCGAAGTCCAAGGCTTTGACCTTCAAAACCCATTTCTGCTGTCTCTCACTGAGGTCTTTCTGATCCAAGAAATACTTCAAGGTATTGTGATTGGTTTTCACCACGAATCTGCTGCCCACTAAGTATTGTCTAAGGCGTGCATGATAGCCATCATTTCTTTGTCATAGATAGGATAGAGTCTCTCGGACTCGCTGAGTTTCCTGCTCTCAAAGGCTATGGGGTGGCCTCCCTGCATCAACACTACTCCAATCCCCTCTTCTGATGCGTCACACTCCAAGAAAAAGGGATGTGAAAAGTCGAGGAGTGTTAGAATTGGGCAGGTGCTCATGACCTCCTTCATTTTCTCAAAAGTTAGTTGTGATGCCTCGGTCCAGTGGAAAGCCCCCTTCTTGGTCAAATCGGTGAGTGGTGCCCCCAACTGTGAGAAACCCTTTTACAAACCTCCTGTAGTAACTGCACAACCCAAAGAATCCCCTCAACTCCGTGATGTTCTTGGGTGTTGGCCAATCCAGAATGGCCCTGATCTTTTCCTGATGTACCTACACCCCCTACTCGTCAATAATGTGGCCTAGGTACAAAAGCTCTCTCATCCCGAACTCACACTTGGATTCTTTCGCATATAAGGATTGTGAATGCATAATGCTCAAAACTTCGTCGAAGTGTGTCAGATGCTCTTCCTAAGTCCTACTATATAATAGGATGTCGTCGAAGAAGACCAAAAGATACCTACGCAATTGTCCCTTGAAAATGTGGTTCATGCAAGACTGGAAGGTTGCTGGTGCGTTGGTCAACTCGAAGGGCATGACTAAGAACTCAAAATGCCCAAAATGGCATCTGGAAGCTGTCTTCTCAATATCTTTCTCTTTGATGCTGATCTGATGGTAACCTGTGCGATGATCTATCTTAGTGAAGAAGACTGCCCCATGTAGCTCATCCATCAACTCGTCTATGCGCGGAATAGGGTACTTGTTTTTTATGGTCTTCTTGTTGAGTGAAGGATAGTCTATGCACATCCTCAGCGTGCTGTCCTTCTTCAGGACCAATACTACAGACGAAGCAAACAGACTAGTGCTAGTCACGATGTGCCCCATCTCAAGCAAGTCCTTGATTGTTTTCTCAATCTCGTCCTTGAACCTCTTAGGATGTCTATAGGGTGCGGTGATTAGTGGTGTCGCCTCTGCCTCTAACTCAATAATGTGCTCAAATCCTCTGTATGGTGGTTGCCCTGGTGGTATCGGTCCAAATATCGGCTCATACTCACTCAAAAGCGCCTTGATCTCTGGACGATAATGCTGTCTGCCATCTGAATCCCTCCTGGTGGTTATGAAACAATTAACAACATACGCCACATCCCCATGTCTGAAAATCCTCTCCATCCTCTTTGTCGACATTGTCCTGGGTGCTCTTGTAGACATGCCCCTCAATACTACCTGTGATCCATTTGTATCTTTGAATCTCATTGTCAGGGTCTGATAATTGAACCCAATCTCACCCAGTGAGTACAACCACTGAATGCCCAATATCGCTTTAGTCTCTTATAAGTCAACTACATAGAAGGTGTCTGTCACAGTGTAGTTACCTAGTTTAACTTCCAGATCTGGTACCTTGTCCAAGCAAGTCATGGTGTATCCATCTGCCACTGCTACAATTGATCTGTCAAACTCCCCAGTCTGAAACCCTCTCCTGGCTACTAATGATGCATTTATAAAATTATGGGTTGCCCCACCATCCATTAGTGTTGTGATACGCTATCCCTGAATGAGTCCCTTGAGTCTAATGGCGTCATATCTAGGTACTCCTGAAAGGGTTGCTATGATTCCACGCTTCGCTGGTACTCGTGGTTTTGCCTTCCCACCTGACTCCGGTCCTACCTGCGATGGAGTGTCTTTGGAGGCTGTCCCTCATGTGCATGTTCCTCCTCTGAACCGAAATAATCATTGTTTGGTGTGGGTCTGATCTCCTCCTCCTCATCACTGTCTAATTCCACTTCAATGTAGTGGATCTGTCCCTTTCCCATGCATCTGTGTCCTGGAACCCACAGATCTCTGCAAGTGAGTACAACTTCTTCCTCATCAACTCACGCTTGGTCTCATCATCTAGTTTTTCTTTGCCTTTCCAATCCTTTTGAGGTGGTCTCTGAACCTTGTCTTTGTGTGGAACAAAGGGTTTTGAAAAGGTTTTTGTTTTCTGCACTGATTCTCCCATATCTTTGGTGCGCATAATGGCGTCCTGAAGGGTGTGAGGTTTGAAGGCTTTCACCCAACCTCTCAATGGTTCTGTCAACCCCTCAGTAAATACCATCACCAATCTATGCTCAGAAATATCAGTCATGGTTATGACCTTCCTCTGGAACTCTGTAACGAAGGACTTCACTGATCCGGTCTGTCGTAGCTATGTCAAATCTCTAAAGTGGAGTTCTGGATCCCTCCGATCAAACCTCTCCATCAATCTCTCAGTGAACTCCAAGTAGGATGTGATACAATTGTGACCCAAAGTCACCAATCCGTGATACCACCACTCATGGGCTTCCCCCTCCAAGTGCAGTGTAGCGAAGCTTATCGCTTCTGACTCTGTCATCTGATTAAGCTTGAAGTATGTGCCAAGCTTTTGCACCCATGCCTGAGCTGAACATTTAGCAGAACCATTGAAAGAGGGAATGGTCAGTTTTCCCACTTTCTTGATAAAATCCATGTTCTACGACTGCATGTTACCCCTCTGTGCCTCCTTGGGCATGTTTCGTTATCTGATTGAACAATAGTCCATCAAGCTCATGTTAGGGTGGAACTCTGGCCCCAATGCTAAGTAGTCTCTCTTGTACTCTGCAAACGGATCTCTTGGGCCTGTCCCCCCTTGTTCGGCCTGTCCCATCTGCTGCCCATGTCCTGGATGTCCAATCTGTTGTTCCCCTTGGAACTGCAGAAAGAGTGGCCTGGGAATTTCCCCCGCTAAGAAATAGGTGTGAATGGGTCTCTGGTGTCCACTCGACCTTGTTGGGTTCCCATTGGATCCACTGGCTACACCTCCATGGTGTCCCATGGAACCACTCGCTCCACTTGCTATGTTTGCACCAATCGTGCCCAGGTTGTTCTGGATCAATTGTGTACTGATTTCCATCTGTGTTATGGCGTTCATCATGTCTCGTTTCCCTCTGGCGAGATCATTCAACATAGTTTGGGTACTCTCGTAAGGGGCCTTTGGGCCTTTCCCCTTGCCCTCCGGAATATCATGTCTGTCACCCATCTTACTTTCTATTTTGGCCTTTGTCTCTGAACTGATATGATCTCTGTCTCTGGCTCTGTAACTAAATGGATATGAAAGGGAATGTAGTCTCTCATGTTTTTGTCCCACCTGTCTCTACTATGACTCCTACGATATTGAATGTACTCGTGCCCAATGTGACCTTTGCCCTCTCGGTATTCTTCACCTGTTCCCGGAATCATTGGGTCACGAGACAAGCGCTTCTTCACAGGCTGGCAGAAAGAAGGCTCTTATACCACTGTAATATCCTTGGATTCTCGGATCTGGATATCAACTGTTAGCTTTGGGGTTTTGACTGTAGATTTGATGTGCTGGGGTTTTTGGTTGAGTTTCAAAAGGTTTCTGGATGCGTTTTGCTGTGTTTAATAGTTTTATACAATGCTTGCAAATAGATTTGGGACCATAACCAACTCAACAATTTTATTAAGCAGAATAACAGACAATATATTGCAATATGTGGAAACTCAAACAAATCTCTTCAACTAGATCTCTATAGATGGTGATCTTAACTGGAATACAAACAAGATACTGGAAAATACCGATAGATAGATGGATCTGAGATCTGCCGGGTAGATCCACTGCATGCAAGGAAGGAAGTGCTGCATGCAACCAAAAATGTGTTGTCGAACTGCTGCATAAAACTTGATAATTCGTCGTGGTGGCAATACTTGGCATAATGGCTTGAGATCTATCCCAGATGAGTCACTTTGCTCCCTAACACACTCTCATTGCCTCAGAGATGGGACATCGACTCTCTGCTGTACTGTCGGAACCCTGGACGGATGTCCAAACCCCCACGCACTGCAAACTGGTAAATTGGCAAGATTTGGGTGATTCACCCATCAAAAATTCGTGAGATCTGTCTCACTGGAAGTGCCCTAGTCTACTCTCAAATGGGTTTGAAGGGATTTAGCTCTCCTTGATTGGTTGGGCCTAGCGACCCCTGAATGTTGGTAAATCCTCCCCAAGACCTCATGCTGCAACTAGCAAATCTGCACGCTATCTTGCACTGGAACTCTCTACTGTTGTAACTTGAACCTGTAGTTCGATGAAGAACCTGTGTGATCCTCCCGACGGACTAGGGTGTATCTTTCAACACCGAACTCTGTCAATGGTGGTGGTTTCATGATCATCCATAAAACCACAAAACAAGAAGGAAATTGCCCGACTCCTCTCCGGGTTCTAATTTCTAGTTCACAATATGCATAATGAGAAACTAAGTCGACTTTCTCCTTTTATATCCCCTCTGATCTAATTTCTCGTTCACTTCAATTATTAAGTGACTTTTCCTTAAGTTTTGATTTAATAATCACATAAGTCACTTGAAACCCCCTTTTTGCTTCTTTTATTATCTAATGTCACTTTCACTTATGCTTTTTCCATTAAATGACATTAAATAATCCTTTTTATTCCCTTTTACTCTCGACTATAGCCTATGGGAACTAGTATTGGCTACTCAGTCCCTCCTCTTGGAGTCATCAAAGGGAAAGGGACATTACAACTAACCTGATGAAAGCTTTTGCCTCCATCAATGTTGGCCCAAAGAATGCCGCGTAAGGCTTTCTCAAGTCTCTGGTAAGTGTTGGCAGAAGGCACCCAACAAGACAAAACCTGATAGTAATTTTGACATTCAATATCTATTTTTTTGTTTGAAAATATGAAGTTTACAAAGTTTACCCATTTGTATTACGCCGTAGTCTAAACGTTCTACTTTTTGGCTCTTTTCCGGGAATATTTTTCAGTTATATTTGTCCGAAATCCGGCGAGTAATTGTTGAATCTGCAAATCTGAGTGGTTATTTCTGTATAATTCGGGTGTCCCAGGGGCTTTTCAGCACGCTGAACCCATTTCTGCATTCAAAAATGCAATTTAAACAACAAAAAATTGTGATTTCGTGCAGATTTAAGTTGTTGGATTCTGGCAAAAGGAGCCAAAACATAGAACAGTTAGACAACGCCTTTGTATTACTATTTGCTAAATATTATGAAGCATTTCCCCAAAACTATTGGCATTTGCAAACTTTTGTGAGTATGTTGCTTCTCAACCTCACCTTGAACACAAGCCCATCAACTTATGTTATGGTGTAAATTCTTCTGGATGTGGATTTGTTTAACTTTAAACTTTATAATGTTGGATATCTACTTTGAGATGAGGTCTATGCACTTTTCACTATAATAGTGTATTTTTTTAAGAATTTAGTCATGTAGTAATTCCTTATTTTATATCCATTTCTCCTGCTTCTTTGAAATTCTTGTAGCCTACATAGGCTTCTTAAATATTTTTATTGGGCTTATATTGGCCAGTGCTCCTAAAATTGCTTTAAAATTTACCATTCTGCCATATCTCTTCCAATTTAAGTTTGATGCCTCTTGTTTTATTTTTCCCCTCTTCCATGAAGACTTTTGTTTTTATTTTTTATTTTTTATTTTTTATGAAATAATTCTTATATACACATATTTACATCAGCTGAAAAAAAGAAAAGTGAAAAGATTGGAGGGTATATACAATGAATTTTATAACCTCTTCCTTAAAGCAACTAAAACAGCTATAAAATTGGAATAAGAGATGTGGTTTGTATGCCGATAAATATACCCATGCCTAATTAAGTGCTCAATTCTGTCAACTGATGTGGTTAGTTGTTTATGTACTTAGCTAGAGTTCACTTGGATATTAACTGAGTTTATCTTGTTTCATTTATAGAATAGGAAAAGTACAATGGTTATGCCTGATACTCCCGTGGTTGATTGCATTTTTCTCAGGTCATAAGTTCAGCAAAGAAGGTTCCAAGCAAGCACTTTTGAACCTTACCCAGGATCCAGCAATAAAGGTTGATTTTTTTTCCAAATGTCCTTGCCATATGTAGGTACCAGATGGTAAACTGGGCATAGAAAGTTTTCATAGCACTTGGACTGTTACTCTTCAAACAGTTGCAGTTGGTTATCTATTTGACAGACTTCTGACTTTACTTATTTCTGATATTTCTTAGGGTGGAGGCTTTATCTTCGAATTCAATAATTTTCAGGATAGAAATATATGTCGAGATCTCGTTGGTATGTTACAATTTTCCTTGACTTTTCTGCTCTTTTCCTGCGATTTCCTTTTTATTTATGGTTACTGCTACTTATGAAACTATATAATTCCTTAGTTTAAAAAATCCTTTTTCTATTGTACTTATTTATTTATTTTTATGCACTTATTTTGCAAGAATGCATCACTTAGTGAGATATGGGCATGTATAATTGTCTCATGTAGTTGGTTGGCCAAAAAATTCATTTAGCAACAGAGTGGAAATGTCTTTTCCAAATTTCACAACTTGGAGGATTTGGGGCCTGTTAACATTGAAATTTGCAACTTAGCACATTTCCATTCCCGTGGAATCAAGTTTTCAGCTTGCTGAAAGCTTAGTACCAACCACATCAAAAAGTGGGGAATTTTTCTTTTGCAGGTTCAAACTTTGTAACGAGGTTCAAGTCAAGGGAGCTCTAATTGAATAGCTCATAAGGCACAATACTTGCTATGGTTTTGCAAATGGGGTAGCAAGCTAAGTGGGCTTGATTGTGGGGAAAACTCCACAGTTAAGCGCGCTTGAGCTAGAGGAGTCTTGGGATGGGTGACCTCCCTGGAAGTCCTGGTTGCTGGGTACAAGCCACGGAAGTGATGATTGATGCTATGCAATTCATTTCGCTAGTTTCAATCACACTTCTTCACCCCTGTGAGCATCACCTGATGCAATGAGTGCTAAGTGGACTATTCAAAATCATGAGAAATCGGTCAGTTGTGACTAATACTCATGGACATGGCTCATAGATTAATGACTTACTGTGGAAGCCCCTCAAGGTTCAAGTGATTTTGCTCGACTTATCAGGATGACCTAATTAGTGGAACAGCAGACAGATTTGCAAGTTTTACTCATTTCAGAATTTTAGTGTCTTCACACTCAGGTTATGCTATTGTTCAAGTTGAAGGCAGTTGATGTTTATGGCATGAGGGAGGTTGCTTGCCTGACAATTAGAACGTTTTGTTTCAAAACGTTTTGATGGATAGATTTTGCTTGAGCATGGTTGGAAGGAGCTCTTTACTATAATGATGCCCTAACTATTCTCATTTGCCTATGTGTTAAACTCAGCTGAGGATGAGTAGTTCAGATTGTGAAATTTCAAGCTTAGAATCAGAATGCAATGTACTTTTATTTTTCTTTAAAATAATGAGCAGATCTGAAAACTTAAATGATAAATAATGCGGAAGCTGAAAACTGTAAAGCAGTATTAGACAGGACACAAAAAAAATTTAGTCACACAATAACACAGGATTTTATCCTGGGGAAACCCAAAGAGGGAGAAAACCCCAACAAACAATCTTCCTTATCAGCAAATAAATGAATGATGAATCTGATTGCAATATCACCATGAGAATGTGCTTTAGAATGAGGTTGCCAGAATGAGAGTGCCCTGATGTGCTACCAGCAAAAGTATATCTCTGCTGTCTGCAAAATATCTATCTGCTGCCTGCTAAAAATATATTTCTGCTGCCTGCAAAAATATCTTTCTGCTGCCTGCAAAAATATCCTGATTGCTGCCTGAAAAGTATCTTTGTTCTCCTCCTTGATCTCTTTCTCTAATGCGCTGCATAACATGTGTGTATAATGAAGGGTAGATCTCTGTATATACTAGGCGCAAAGGAGAGATGAGTGAGTTCGACTTAGGGACTGAATGCATGCCTTTACAACTCGCCTTTAGACTTGAATTTACAACTCAACTCGAATTTTAAGTAGACTTGTAACTCGTCTTTTAACTTGACTTGTAACTCATCTTTGCATGACATGACAACTCGCCCTTGAGACTTGACATTGCATGGCATGACAACTCGCCCTTGCAACTGGCCTTGTGACTCGACATGCCAATTTGACATGCCAACTTGACATGCAACTCGACTTTGTGAACTTGAGTTAGACAACTCGAACTTGACATGCAACTTGACTTTTACAACTTGAGTTAGTCAACTCGAACTTGACATGCAACTCGACTTTTACAACTTGAGTTAGACAACTCGAACTTGACATGCAACTCGACATTCTTCTCATGGTGGATAAGGTCACATGTGCCAACACACTAAATCATCATAATTACATCATTTGCATAAGTGATAAGGAAGATTGTTTGTCACATCAATCTAGCTCACAGGATTTATAAATTTATCCCGTCTATTGCTAGATTTGCCTTGGCTTTTGCACTAAGCTCACATGGCTGACCTTGACTGTTGCACATGGCTCACAAGGTTTCTGTCCTGACTTTTGTCTTGGCTCACAAGGTTTCTGTCCTGACTTTTGTCTTGGCTCACAAGGCTTGTACGTTTGCGTTGACTCTTGCCATGACTTCACAAGATTATCTCTGGCAGCATCTCTTTCGTCCTGACTTTTGTGCTGGCTCACAAGGCTTGTACGTTGGCCTTGACTCTTGCCATGACTCACAAGACTGTTTAATCTCCAAGTCTCCCTAGCTAGCCTTAGGGTGGTCGCTTAAGACCTTTTGTTGGAGAATGCCTTCTGATGTTGCTACTTTCAACACAGATGTGGTTTTGACTTGGAAGTTTTCAGAGGGTCTTTCGTCTTTATTTGATGCTTGAATGGACAGGAAATCAACACCTTATTGGCAGAAGCTTTAACATTTTAGCTCTTGGAGTTGTTCTAGACAACCCCTTGTTGAGTAGCTACTGATTGTACTCTCTAGTCTGATTGACCTATTATTTGGTTATTTGTGGACATTAATAAAATTATCTTAATTATTTGTTTTATTTCTAGCCGATCTTTATGTTTGAGGTATGTTTAGAAGTTGCAGGAATGATTACTTTCGACTTCAAAGAGTGTGACCGGTTAGAGGGTGCTTCCAACTTTATAACTTGGAAGTGCCTACTGCAAATGTTGTTGGAGGAGGTTGAACTTTGGAGTTTTGTCAAAGCTAAGGCTATAGTCCGTACCGATCTTGTGCAGTTGGCTGAACACAACAAGAAGACAATCCAAGCAAAGAGAATTCTTGATTCTGTGAAGGACCACTTGATCCTTCACATCATGGAGATAAGTAAGATAAGGTAAGATAAGTTTATAATGTGCAACAAATGACCAAAATAGGTCAACATGATTGCTCAACACATGCGATACATAGTGGGAGTGCAAAGGTCACTCCTATAAAAGCACAAAGCAAAGACAACAAGATCTAAGTTCAACTAACTCAACTCCAAAAGGAAAAGAAATACAATGATATGTATGATGGCTTGATCACATTGTATTAGAGTGTGAATATTTCCTGCAAGATGCTCTCGAAGAACAAGCTCACTGCCACTTGCAAGATTGACACAGACACGGTGGTTAGCTCCTTGATGAAAATCACCGAGTTGAGAGATCGGCTTGCTACTATTGAGATGAAGGTCAAGAATGAGGAGTAGTGCCTATAGCACTAAACGAATTCTTAGTACCTTGATAACACTTTGTGTAGGGTGTTTGTGCTCATGAGAAATTTCTCACCTTTGAGAAGCTTTGGGACAATTTCATCCAAGAGGCGCTAAGGCTAGATACAATTTTAGTTAGAGTGAAGGAGATCTAGAACTTAACCCTCGTCAGGAAGGTGAGGAGAGGAGGCAAGAAAGGAGGACCCAAGAGGTGTCAGGAGGAAGATTTAGTTTCTTCGAACCGAGGGAAGAAAGATTTGAGTCGCATGAAGTGTTTCAAGTGCCAGAAAATGGGCCACTATGCATCTTAGCATCTTGAGAAGAAGAAAACCAAATAGTAGTAGAAGCAGTTTGCAAGGGAGTGTAGAAGCTTTAAC
>ML777429.1:1545233-1556827 GCA_009831015.1 Picea engelmannii | reverse complement strand
TGTGTCATGTCTGTAACATTAATAAATTTAATTGAAAAAAAAACTCGAATTTCGTCAAATGAAAAATTAAAAAATACCTAACCATAATAATAACAAACAAAAAGGGACCATAGTAATTATAAAACTCTAGAAAAAAAAAACCAACATAGATCATCTTAACTCTGGATCGTTTAAGCATTGAGAGAATCACATCTTTGTTTCTTTTGATCCCTCATGGTGCTTATTAGATCTGGGGTTAAGATGGATCTATGATGGTTTATGTCCAATTAGGTGAACAAAAGTAGGTGAAAGGAAATGCTAGGTACATCATAACCAATACAAGTTCTTCATGCCAAAATGTTTTGAAAAAAACAAAAAACAAAAACAGAAATGGTTATATTTGTATTATAAAAGCGTGTTGCAACTGCACTGTACAATATGTAGATACATATAATAAGATTGTTCAACAAAATGTCCTGAATGAGTCTAGAAATTGACTTTGACAGTTTATGTCTCCATGAACTTTTTCAAAAAGATACTCCTGGATCCTACTATATGTATATGTCTTGATAAAGACACCTATTAATAGACAAACTTTGAAAAACATGTAACATAACTATGCATGGCCTAGCGATCCATGTGCTTCATCTTGCTTTAGTTTAGTGCTTGCCAAGGCTTGGTCTGCGAGCTCCATCTCCACATCCTGAGGCTGTTGTTGCATTGTTTCATCCTCTTTGGCTCCAGATGACCCAATGGATAACTTTTCCATGGAATACGCCATGGTGTTGATGCTAGCCACTCTGGCAAGTGTGTGCTTTAGAGCAACACACTCAACGTGTAACTTTGGAATTTGTTTTTGTTGGTGCAATCTTTCCATCAACAAGGCAACTTCACCATCCTTGTTGGATTCTTGAGTCTACATTTTATCAACAATATATGAAATTGCAGATTTGTTCCCAACAACATGCACCTCATGGTGCTTGAGTACACGTTGTATATTTGCAGTCTCACATAGTGGACAATGGCTAGCATGCCCATGGTCCATTTTTTTCTCCCAACCAAAACCTCAATATTGTCTGGGCTTGCCCCTCACCACTTTCAAGCTAGACAAACTATTACAAAATTGACGCCCAAGAGAACTAGAAACAGAGAGAGGCACCCTTACCAAAGGCTAAAAGCACCACCAATGTTGTACCGAAAAAGACTCAATCCTGCACTCAAGAAGTAGCAAGGCTAATGGGCCTAGAGAACCTCCTCATCCACCATTCCATCCAAGAAGAACCCAACATAGAAATAGAGCACTCCCAGTTGTCTATAAATGAGATATAGGGGGGCTACCAAAAGTACAACCAACCCCTCCACCATCAAATGTCTGCAGACCATTGATTCCCTTTCTTCCAAATAAGCAATTCTTACTCAAGATCTCGAATTCACCTAGTCCAAATACAAGAGCCAACTAGGATTTGCAGCTCTTTAATGGAAGAAGGGGTAACTCTGAACCTTGTAATAAACCCAATTGCATCGGAAGAACAAACCACAAGAGCATTGCGAACATTAGATCATCACACGGTGCTGCCATAATCCCACCTACATCTAAAATTATGAATCGGTGTTAGGGACCTAACCTCCCTAACCCCTCACATAGGTAGAATAATATATTCTTCGTGTAATAAAGGCTGACACTAGTTAATAAGGCCTATTTAATAATGTGAACAAGTCTAATGTAAGAAGACTTAATAGAAGCTTCCGCTTCTAGAAAGATCTTCCTCTAGAATGTTCTTTAGAAGGTAGAATTAATATAAATAAGAGTAGAAGGCACGAGAAAGGTTGTCTTGAGAATTATTGTAATAGTGCTTTGCTCTGCTGGAGGTTGCCCCCTCGAAGAGGCAAGTCAAATTGGCTTTCTGTCAATAAAGGTATCATTTTTAGTGTTGTGATTCTTATATTTTGTTGTTCCGCTTGTATTTGTTGCAATATTTCTGTTTCTGCATAATTATAATATATTTGGTACCTGACAAGTGGTATTAGAGCTCTTTCCTTTGCATAAATTGTGGGTAATTTTTTTTCCAGGGTAGAGACGTGTACTACCGACGTCTTTAAAGCACAAAGATCTGTTGTTTAACGGGTAAAACTGCAGTTGGAGAAGACTACACGCAGGAAATATGGATGGTTTCATGCGGTTACTCGAAACAAACCTTTCACCTTGTTGGAAACATCTGTAACCTTTGTTGGTACCCCTTCGAGTAGTACAGCATCAGATAGGATCTATACACAACCATCACTCCCACGTACCGTCAGCTATATAGGGAGTCCCTTAGGTCTCCTAAAACTAGCCCTAGATCAACTGATCGACCACCTGACTGCTATAGTACCTGGGTAATCAGGTAGTACGACTAAGGGTACGGTCGAGCCTCCTTGGTTGGTGCCCCGAGATATTGTGTCGAGTACTACTATTCGACCTCGCACGTATATCAAAGAGCTATAGCACAGGGCACACGCTTGTCTGTAGGAACCCTGAAAACCCTAACCCTTGGGAAAGGAACAAAACATAATAGGAACATAAGAGATCCATTGCTGTGCAACCTTGCCTCCTGCATTCTGACTGTAAAATTCCTACATAATGTTTCTCGTGGTACTTATCACTTATAAGCCTTTTTTTGTTGTCCCACCCACCCTTCTTGACACCCTTATTTGAAACCTATCCCATTGGATTTCCCTTGTCGCCTTGATCGCAGTGATATATATCACTTATCCGCCTTTTTTCAGTGGACCCGCTCCCCATCCCAGGCACCCCAACTTTCCAAATGGCCACCATTGGCACGCAGGACTGCCTTTCAGACTCATGAGGGTCACTATGAGTTCTTGGTCATGCCCTTTGGCCTGTGTAATGCTCCTTCCACTTTTCAAAGTCTCATGAATCACGTCTTCCGTCCTTTCCTCCGTCATTTTTTCTTAGTTTTCTTTGATGATATTCTAATCTATAGTAAAACTTGGCCTGCCCATCTCGCCCACGTGGATCAAGTTCTCCATCTATTATCTAAGAATGCAACTTTTCTCAAACAATCTAAATGTGCTTTTGGTGCCTATGAAGTTGAGTATCTGCGTCATATAATAGGCAAGAATGGTGTACGGGTCGACCTAAGAAAATTGAAGCTATGAAGGATTGGCCTCGCCCTAAAACTCTTAAAAAGCTTGTGTAGATTTTTGGGATTAACAGGCTATTATTGCAAGTTTGTTTGGAATTATGGCAAAATTGCAGCTCCTCTCACTACTCTCCTTAAAAATAATGCTTTCAGTTGGACTCCAACAGCTGATAAGTCATTCCAAGCCTTGAAAGAGGCTATGCGCACTACTCCTGTCCTGGCACTACCCGACTTCACCAAGACTTCTGTCCTGGAATGCGATGCGTCAGGGAAAGGCATTGGGGTAATCCTCATGCAAGATGGTCGACCTTTGGCATTCACTAGCAAACAACTATTAGAGCGACATTTGGGCCAATCAATCTATGAAAATGAAATGTTGGCTATTCTGCATGCAGTGGATCTTTGACATCCTCATCTCTTGGGGCAACACTTCCAAATTAAAATTGATCATCGTAGCCTAAAGTATTTTCTGGAGCAACAAAAATGGATGAGCAAGCTGTTTTGCTATGATTATGAGATCATTTACAAGAAGGGCAAAGAAAATGTGGTTGTTGATGCTTTTTCAAGGAAATATGAAGAAGAAGGGTCCCTCTTTTTCCTCTCATTCATTGTCGCAGACTGGCTTCAGGCTATTCACTAGGAATGGTTGCAAGACCCCAAACTTTCTAGCCTAATCCAACAATTGTAACAGGATCCTCAAGCTTCTCCTCGGTACTCTTGGCATAATGAAGAGCTTCGCTATAAATAATAAAGGTCGCCTGTATTTAAGCAAACAGTTGAACCTTAAACCCATGGTCCTCTCTGAGTTGCATATTTCACCCGCAGTTGGGCATTCTGGGTTTACCAAAACCTATGAACGGGTCAAACGTTCTTTTTTCTGGGATGGTATGAAACAGGACATCCACACCTTTGTGGCTGAATGTGATGCCTGTCAACGCAATAAGGGCGAAACAGTCAAAGCTCCAGGCACACTCCAACTGCTCTCGATTCCACCTACTACTTGGAGGGATATGTCCATGGATTTCATCGTTGGCTTACCTAAATCGAGCAATAAGTCAGTCATCATGGTGGTAGTAGATCGTCTTTCCAAATATGCTCATTTATGTGCTCTTCAACACCTGTTCACCCCATCCATAGTGGCTCGGATTTTTATGGATAATATATTCAAACTCCATGGCATGCCTCATTCTATTGTCTCTGATCGAGATCCAACTTTCACCAGCAATCTTTGGCAAGAATTGTTTCGACTCCAAGGAACCCATGTGCATCTCAACACCGCCTATCATCCCCAAACTGATGGACAAACGAAAGCTGTCAACAAGTGTTTGGAAACATATTTGCGGTGTTTTGCATTCGACCAACAAACTCAATGGGCTCAGTGGTTACCCCTAGCTGAATGGTGGTACAACACATCTTACCATACTGCCACTTGCATGACTCTTTTTGAAGCAGTCTACGTGCAAAATCCATCGTTGGTTCTCTCAAACATGCTCGATGTCTCCAAGATTCAGGAGGTGGACACAACAATCTTACAGATTGAGCAACCATTCTCTGTACCCTCAAAGAAAATTTAGTCCTGGCTCAGAATTGCATGAAGCAACAAGCAGATCAGGGTCGCTCTGAACGTCAATTTGATGAAGGGGACCAAGTGTTTCTTCGTCTACAACCTTATAAGAAAACTCCACTCAAAGCTGAACACTGTCAGAAACTGGCCCCCAAATTTTATGGTCCTTATACAATTCTCAAGTGAGTAGGACCCATGGCCAACCAATTAGTGTTGCCCAATCATTCTAAGCTCCATCCCGTTTTTCATGTCTCCTGCTTAAAGAAAGTGATTGGAACTAAGTGCCATACTCAAACAAGTCTCCCTAAGTTGGATGAAGAAGGTTCCATTTGGTTGTAGCCCCAAGCAGTCTTGGACCAGTGCGAGTGTCGTCTCCGTTAGTGAACCATTAAGGAAATGTTAGTTCGGTGGAAGGATACAACTCTAGAAGATGCCACCTGGGAGCCAACTACCATTTTGCAACAATTTTCTCATCTCCAACCTTGAGGACAAGGCTATTCTTCAAGGGGGAGGGCATGTTAGGGACTTAACCTCCCTAACCTCTCACATAGGTAGAAAAATATATTTTTCGTGTAATAAAGGACGACATCAATTAATAATGCCTATAATGTGAACAAGTCTAATGTAAGAAGACTCAATAGAAGCTTCCGCTTCTAGAAAGATCTTCCTCTAGAATGTTCTTTAGAAGGTAGAATTAGTATAAATAAGAGTAGAAGGCATGAGAAAGGTTGTCTTGAGAGTTATCGTAATAGAGCTTTGCTTTGCTAGAGGTTGCCCACTCGAAGAGGCAAGTGAACTTGGCTTTCTATCAATAAAGGTATCATTTTTGGTGTTGTGATTCTCTATATTTTTCTCTTCCATTGGTATTTGCTACAATATTCTCGTTTCTGCATAACATAATATATCTGGTACCTTACAATGAGGGTGGCGTATTAACTTCCAACATTGATGGCAACATGTGCACTGTTGGAAAGGTCTCGGTGTGTAGAACACTTTTAGGACCTTCTGTGGTTTTTGCACCAAAAACTTATGTGTGATGCCTCAAAATGGCTTTGGAAGGTTTCGAACCCCAATTTTTCAAACTGGGATCTGCCATTAAAATGACCCTGCAAGCTGATTCCTCCAATTTTTTCCACTCTGAAAGCATCGAGATAGATGACAAATAATATAATGATCCAATCCAGATCATTCCTTTTTTTTTTCGGGCTTGCAAAGTGTAATGTCCTTGTTGGCCTAGGAGGCATAAGGAGTGGTTCCGCTAGCCTAATTTGGTTCCTGTAGTCTAAGTCGGAAAAATTACCTAGGGAACTCAACTTTTGCCTAGGAAATGACTTTAGAAAGTGAAAAAGGGAAAAAGGGGGACATGGGTCTTAGGCAAATGAAGTCACTTAAAAATTATAAAGTGTGCAAGCATAAAGTGACTTTAAAAATAAAATTAAAAGTAAGTGAGCGGGAAATAACTCAATGGAGAAATAAAAGAGGGGAAATGAGGAGGCGCCCCTCATTCTTATGCTTTCTTATTGAGAAAATAGATTTGAGAGCTCTTGAGGAAAGAGTCTAGGGTTTTGGGAAACCCTTCATCTATCTCTGGTTTTGGTATTGCAACGATACACCCTAGCTAGATTTTGGATCGGAATCACTCGGATTTCGAGATTGTGCTTCAGCGTGGGTGAATAACTTTTCTGGCAGCGAAGTTTCATAGTTTGTGGTTGAGTTTGTTTTGTTGATAGCTGAATCTCTTGGGGCAGAGGTCGAATCACTTGGTGGAGACTAAGGCAACTTGTGGGAGGATGAAACTCTAGATTGGGGCTGAGAAATTCGTGAGGGGGTTGAGTTTCTTCTCTCTAGGCGCATCCTGTGACTGCTGGGCGCACTTCTGAGTATACAAACAGTATATCCCTTTGTGGACTGAGCGTATTGTTGCTGGGAAAAACGAGTTTTCTGTGAGAGTGACAGAGATCCTTCATTGGTGACGGATTCATGCCAGAAGAGGCGCCTCAACTGGAATATATTATTGCTGCCTTGTGAGCCAATACACTAATGACTAACTTGTTAATATCTGCTGTGTTATGAGGTTTATTTGGAGTCGACTTCTGGTTTTCTGTGACTGATATTGATGGGAAGACTGAGTTAAGTGCTGAGCTGAGCTATTGCTATAATCTGGACTTGTCTACTGTGGGAGAAATCGACTTGCTTGTGTGGATATTGCTGCTGTTATGACACAGTGATTGGCTGCTGAAATTGCCCTATTTCCCAGCTATATGAATGCTGTGTTTTCTTTTCACTCAGAGACAGTGCTCTTCTTTGTATCGGGTCTGCAGCAAATATATTCCAGGTTCTTTACGATTGCTGTGTATTAGTCATAGGCATTATCATTCGTATTGCAGCCATCTAGAATAAATAAAGATACCAAGTATTACTTCTGTGCGTCATTTCATTGGGATATCATAAAGTGAGCAGCAATATTTCTAGTGTTTTGCACTTACTGTAGCCTATTTTTGTATTGGTTATTATGGAAAGTTGTCTATGAACTATTAGAAGTTTATTTCAATTGCAAGAAGATACAGAAACTACACCTACAGCCACTTGCATACAAACTGTTTGAAGAAATACCTTAATGACAAATCCTCCTTAAACTTAAAAACGTCGCCTTAAACTCCAGAAGTTATCAAGAGGGGATCTTACACAAAGAATCCCAACATCTTATTTTTTCTAAATAACGTACAGTGATGTAAACATTAAAAAGGTTTAATGACAGACCTGATGATTGATGCGAGAATCGAGCCAAGATCCAATGTTGGGAGCAGTGGGAAAATTCTAATGCCACTTGGGAAGGATCCCAAAAGGTGCATATTCCTCTAGATGCCCCTCTAGCACTGATCGCAATTCCCTCACATGATTTCCAATGCTTTCTTCCAGTATCTAGTGCTTCAGATTCCTCTAGATTTGTCTCCTAGATGAGGACCACTACTAGTTTTTTATCCCTAATTAAGTCTTTAAGGGATTTTGCTTTTATTTTACTACTCAGTCCTCTGCAATTCCAGGAGACCACAATCATTATTTAAGGTGGGGTGTTTTGGATCCACCCCCCGGGGCATTCGAAGGTGCTTGGATCCCTGGGTTCCTGGAGACTTGGGGCCTACCCCTTGTGTTGAGTTTGTTCTCAATAGTCATTTGAATACCCATTGCTTTTTCCTTGTTTGCTGTTTCCTCTCTTTTTTCTTTGCAGGTTTCCTTCTAACCTTTTTTAATGACCTTTCCTCGTCATTCTCTTCCTCCTCTGTTTTTTATTGGGCTTTGTTCTTGGTTAAAGCCCAAATGAACTGAGTGTGTATTTTCTCCACAACATGGTCAGTTTTTTCCTGCCTATCCGAGACAACATCTTCCAAGTTTTGAAAGTGACGCACCTGGCTCTCCGAGAAGGAAAAGGGTTGAAATGCTTGCGGGGTGAGAATTGGCTCATCATGTTCCTGCAAGGTTATTTGAACTTCTTTCAGTCTCTTCATTATTCCTGAACAAAATCTCATACCTATTTACTGAGGCAGGTTGGCTTGAAACTGTGACCCCTTGATTCCCAACTTTGTTCTGGGGCACTGTTGCTTATGCCTTACCAGATGTTGCCATCACTGGATTAGACACAACTGGCTGTTTGGAGGATGAGGGTGCTGATTGTGACGCTACCCCCTGAGAAGGATGCATTTTTCTCTTAACAGTTGCCATAACTCAACTTTATCAGGTGCTACTGGGGCTTGAGCTTGACTCTTCTTATAGTCCTTAGAAAAATGTCCACACTCATGACATATTTTACATTTAAACAACAACTATTCACAATCCTCTCCCCAATAGTGAAGGGGTAGATGGTGCAGACGTGCCCAGACCGAGACCATAGATGGAATATCTAGCTCTGGATCAAAATCAGGGGTCCAACGGTTGAGGTACATTCTACGGGTACCAAAGAAGTATGGGCTACTACGAAAAATCAAATCTCTATCTTCCTTAAGTTCAAAGAGGAAAGCATACAAGCCTCTACCACAGAAGTAATGAGTTAATTTCCCTTTGATGAGGACCACCCAATTCTTTTGAACCTATTGCTCCATTGATCAAAGGCAAGGCCATATACTTGTAACTGCCTGACTATACCTCTCTCAGCAAGAGCCAATGCCATATGCCTGGGAGCAACAGAAGGGATTTTGACTTCTGGATGTTGTTCGAGCTTCTTAACGAATTGGGAAGGAAGGGATTTTGTAGTTGATTTTCAGGGTGAGGAGACAAGTGATTGAAAGGAAACCACATCCAAGTCAAAATTAGGAGGACGAGGTGAGCCTCCTTCTGACATCCAGGCCATGGCTAGAAGGCCTTGATGGCGTGGGCTCAGTAGTAGCAGCAGCAACAACAAGGAATCTGAAAAAAATGTTTAAATTCATGCCAACATGTTGGGCATCATCTTTAGATCTATTTGGAAGTAAAAAGTCAGGCCTTTGATATACCCGCAACCCCCATTGGCTCTAAAGAAACCTTATACTAGTTGTAATTGCCTTACATATCTCCTTTTCAGTTGTGGTTCACTTAAACTAATGCCCCCAACGTACTTCTGTGGTTATAAGATGCTTAAAACTAGGTGCTAATGTTTTGCTGAATTCGACAAAATATCCAACACTACCTCTGTTAAGATCTTTGATGATAGGTGCATCACTATAGTCACTGTTCATTTTGTTGCCAATTAGATGTGAATTATGACAATGGTGCTGTTATATCATGATGGACCTCTCCCTAAATACCCCATTTATATGTATCATGCAGTGCCTAGAGTCTAGACCAAGGTTAAAGAGGGGCGGGGGCACTTTTGGTAAATCCATCTATGAAATCAGCCATCAATGGTAACAAATAGTGTGTTTGGTTTTCTTCAGCCCATAATGTTACCTATGAGAGCTTGTTCCTAGAGTTATAGGTACTCCTTTTTCATATAAATGCTATATTAAATGCTTTGCTTCTAGCATAAACACACTTTCTGGAAATGTGTGTGCAACATTTCTTCTCTTTGTCTAATAAATTTGTCGGGTGTTAGAATTCCTTAAAGTGTGGTCTCCTTTACAAATATTGGCATTGCTCCTATTGCTTTCATGCCAGTCATTTTGGCCCTCATAGACCAATCAAAGTGTTTCCCGTATCCTTAAATAATACAGCCCAGGAGAACAATGTACAACTTTTATGTAGTTTTATTGCCTCTATCTCTCGTTGGGAGATGTATAAATTTTTTTGTGCCCTTGCTGATCTCAGATGTGCTAACAAGATTTTCAGTTTGGGCTTTCACTTTATCACGCATTTTCATGTTGTAACATAAATATTAAATACTCATTGGATGCAGAAGCAATGGAGCCTTAAAATACCAACATTGTTTCAATCTTGAGAGGCCCAAACAAACAATCTCATTGGAGGAGCAAACAATCGTGTAAGAATTCCTCTCATGACTTGTGATCAAGTCATCGAATGAGTAGGTCCTGTGTAAAAAGTAGAAGCGTGGAGAATGGATTCGGGAATAGTCCTCTTACAATGGATCATATTTTGGAGCATAATGGTTCAGATCCTCTTAACGAAGGCTGAAGCGTGGTGACTGGTCCCCCAAGCCTTTGATTCACAGAGGCAGTGGGTTTAATGATTGTGTCAAATGGTATATCTTGGATGGAATGTCTTGAAAATGGGTCTAGAAACATTGATTCTCAAGTACCACTAAGGATGTGTAACCCTTACTTAGCCACGAATGGGATGTTGAGCTCAAATTAAGAGTGGGTCCTATAAACTAATTGCATACATAAGTGTATACTTTAAGATTCCCTCGAATGAAGAGATGGAGTTGAGGCATTGCTTCCTTCTTAGAATTGAAAATCATAACCTTAGTTTTACCAGGCTTAACCACAAGTTGGTGACAATCACAAAAACATGCTGGGGCATTTGACTGTCCTTGCAACTCCTCAAGAAAAGGTGCTATGAGGAGGACATCATCTGCAAAGAATCAAGGAGGTCAATAAATGTGTAGAAGGTATCCATAATCTAGAATGGTATTCTCTTAAAGGAACCACTCAAGCTCATCAATACAAGTAATGAAAAAAGTGGGGGAGAGGTGACAACCCAGTTGATTCCAACAGTTCTCTAGATGAAGTTAGGAAGATCATGCATGGTTCAACAGTGACGAACTACTATCTCATAAAGCTTCAGAATAGTAGTTTCAGGAGTCTTAGAAACACCAATGTCACGGAGTGTCTTGAATAGTAAGGTGCTTAGGGACAGATTCAAGGGCCTTCTTGAACTCTATGAAGGAGTAAAAGACCTTAGAAGATTGTTGCCTAACTTCTTCAATGATAGCTTGGAGAGTAACGATGTGATCGCTAGTTTGATAATCTTTTTTGAACCCTGCTTGTTCCATGGCTCTAAAATGGCCCTTCTCCAACAAATCAGATAGGAGCATATTGATAGCAGTAGCATAAAGTTTAGCTAAGGTGTGCCCCATTAACATTCAAAACCGTCTGATTAAAAGGTAAATAGGTAAGGTGCCAATGTCACCTTACACAATCCCTTTGCACTTTGGGTTAGTGCTTGCTGTTAAATTTATAAGCAGCTGCGAGAGCCATTCTCCTGGAGGATGGCTAAGACCCTAGACGAGATCTAGGGCCCCCAGTGCACTCCTGGGGTATGTGGTCTGGGAACAAATTGATAAAGACCCTAGATGTGTTCTAGGGCCCCTGGATGTGTTCCAGGGAATCCTTGTTGAGTGCTTGGATTGATCCTTGGATGTGTTCCTTGGTGGTTGATACAAAGACCCTAGATGTGTTCTAGGGCCCCTGGATGTGTTCCAGGGAATCCTTGCTTAGTGCTTGGATTGATCCTTGGATGTGTTCCTTGGTGGTTGATAC
>ML777429.1:1524850-1537320 GCA_009831015.1 Picea engelmannii | reverse complement strand
TAAACCCTAATTGTAGAAATTCCATCCAAAAATCAACAAAATCCATCCACAAATTTCCTCCAAGCAAGTTGCATGAATGTAGAAGAGAGAGAGAGCCAATAGGGCAAAAATTTCAGACTTGTATCTCACTTGTGTGAGAAGAATGTGATGATAAAATGAGTCTTGGGTAGCCATATTTATATGGGAAATCCTAGCCACCAAAAGACTTCAATGAAAAGTCATGTCTTTCCACAAGAGGGCCGACTTCTTAATTTTCCCTTTTAATTTATAAAAATTTGAATTTTACACAAAATAAAACCCTAATAGGGTGACGTTATGCCCTAGTAGGGTGACATTGTGCTCACATGAGTGATGTCTAGGCTGAAAAGGTGGAACGTTGGGCCTCCAAAGGCCATATGTCACTCTCCCATGTGCCAAGGTCCATGCTAGTGCCTCCTCGCATCAAATCATCACGTGAACCATCAAACCCTAGCCCCTAGGTGATGTCATGGGCTAGGAAGGTGATGTCTAGGCCTCCAAAGGCCAATGCTCAAGTGGAGAAGGGTGTGGTCTCATCCTCGAGCCATACCAAGATGCCTCCAAGGGAAACGTCCTCCATCATCTAGGTGCAATGCTCATCATCAAATGGTGCCCTAGACGTGGGGTCTAGCATCCATCCTGTGGGCAAGGTCATGCAAAGACAAACAAATACGCCCTTCAAGGGCTCACAAGTCACAAGTATCATGCCAAGTAAGCCATATTTAATACAAGAACCACCCAAACATGTGCATCAACCGGGTTTCAAACTAAACAAATGTTCAAAGACCTTATAAGTTTTGCCTAATTTAGGTATGGGAGGGGTGTCATGATGCCCTATTGGATAAGCCAATCCCCAAGTCAAGGAATGTTTCCCAAGAAGACCCCATCTAAGTCATGTAATGAATATGAGATGGATTGGGGGCAAGACTTCTAGGCATGGGGTTCTTGACATTCAAGGGTTTCTATTGTCTCATTTATGGGTGCCTTTGTAGAGGGTGTGTAGCACCTACGTTTGCAATGCAACCTTTTCCAAGTCCTTGCCATATAATTTATTAGGGTCTGAACATTGAGTGATATGTGCAATGGAAAGTAAAGAGCACCGCAATGCCACTTGAAGTTAGGAACACATTGAGTGCCATATGCAATGGAAAGTAAAAAACACTGCAAATGCATTCCCTCAACAAGCAGGACATTTATTTATTACATGTTTAGATGGTCCTTGATTTTTATGGAGAAGCGCTTCATTCCTCTCAGGACCTCAGGGCGAGCATCTAGAAGGATAATAATTGGCTTTTATCTTTTGCCAGCTACAAAATCTCTGGAGCTTTAGCCCCTTCTTCCCATGAAATGAGGTACAATCCTTTCTTGGGGTCACCCAAAAGATGAGGAGACGGAAGGGAAAGAAGAGTGGAAAGTGGTAAGTATGAACATGAATGGTATGATGACCTTTAAAAGGACCACCCAGTTGCAACCCTTTTCCCGAGGGTGACCTACTTCTTACTAGGAAACCATGTCACTCACCAATGTGAAACTAGGCAAAAGGTATACTTTCTAAGCAAACATTCCATAATCAAGAAAGGATTCTTTGCAACATGTTTAAATGCTTCGAATATTAAAATGACACTTACCATGATACTAGACTTGTTACCTCATGAAGCAAGACCTGATGTCTTCTTGGACCAAGCCGATTTAGTGGATGCTGCTCTTCTACACGTGATGAATGTTGATGCAAATCATGAATAGGAGGGGCTCTGCAACCTCTGCTGGTCAATCTGACTCTCGACACTCCATGTTTGCTACCTGTGGGCCTCGAGACATGATCTCCTTAGTTACCCCTAGCTTGGGGGGGTAACACACCTGACACTCGACTCCTTTGTCTAGGCTAACTCCTAGCGAAGCCAAGGGGGTTAGTCCTTAATAAAAGAATGTAAGGCCGATTAAATCTAAGCAAAATATTATTCTAGGAGTTATAAATGAAACCAAAGGCAAGTACAACTAATCCAGCAACATATAATGACACAATAAAAGATTACTTATGCGAATAGTATTAAGCAAATCAAATACTTCTAGATAAATGATAGAAAGCAAATGAGAGTGCTTGAAAGTAAATGAGAGCAACTGATAATAAGCAAATGGAAATATTGTAGACTAGTGCCAATGTATGTATTGCTGCGAAATGTGTTGCAATGCTCTTGGTAAGTTTTATTAGTTAAAGTTTTTCACTTGGATTTAGATAAATTAAGTGAAGTGGATCGATAGCGCAAGTCCACTTGTGAGTGTTGGAGATTGTAAGTGTGAAAGTAAAAATCCAAACGATGATGTGTTTCCTTCAACTGCTATCCCTCAAATGGGTACAAGCAAGATTGCAAGGAGTTCCAACGAGGAGAGAGCGAATCCCAAAGTATCCCCCTGAATTCACAAGTCAATATGTCGGTATTGATCCCATATCGAGCAATAGCAATAGAAGGTTTTCCTTAGTTAAAACTTAAAACTACTCCACACGAATCAAATCCCTCTCTGGTTCATGCCAAGATCGAGCAATAGCAATAGAAGGTTTTCCTTAGTTAAAACTTAAAACTACTCCACACGAATCAAATCCCTCTCTGGTTCATGCCAAGAACCAGCTAGTTGGTGAGGCCGAGAGCATATCGGGGAAATGACAGGGAAGGTTTGTTACTTTGCCAAAAATTGAAATAACTGAAAATGAAACTAAGCTAACTAATCTAAAACAAAAGTAAATGTTTTGTGTCGCGTGGGTTTGTTTTATTTGTTTCAGTTAACAAAATTGACAAATGCGAAATGCAAGGTGCAAAATGCAAAAATGGAGACATTTTCCCCAAGGGGTAGGGGGGATGGGAGGCCTAATGGGTTATCCCACTGTTGCTTTTGAGTTACAATCTTTATTAGAAATGTTTGTGGTCCCTTAATATCCCAAGGACCAACAAACTTATAAAAATGATAGAAAAAATGAGTTTAGGAGGAAGTTTAGGAGCCTTTGGTGGTCCCGGATGGTCTGAATACACAAAATTTCGGCAGCACTTCCTCTTGGCTGTTTGTTAAACCTGCAAAAACAGCAAGCTAAATGGATGGAAAGATGCCCCAAAGTGCTTTGGGACAACCTGCAAAAAATGTTAACTTTGGCTAAAATTTACCAAGTGAAAGCTATGCAAAAAGTTAGTGAAATTTAACCAAGAAAGCAAGCAGAAGATAGCTTTTTTAGTGATTTTTGTTTTCTGTTTGGTACAGCAAACAAAAAGGCACTAAGATTGCCAAATATGTAATTTAAAGCTCTAAAATTTAAACTATCGTTTAGCCTTGAAATTTTACTATAAAATGCTTGCTAAAAGATGAAACTTCTTATGCTAGATCTACTTTGTATGATGGAAACTTTAAATATAACTTGTAAAGTATGGATCTATGCATGCATGCAAAAATAAGATCTATTTGAAGTATAAGTTTGTTGATATTATGGTAGCTGTGGGAGGTATTTACCTCCACGTGTAAACTTGACAAGAATAGAATACTCCGGGAAGCAAGAAGAAACCCTAATGAGTTGGCTAATAACCCTAGAAGACATGTCGGCTCAAGAAGATAACTTGTATTAGGTTATTAGCGTCCAAGAGAAGAAGTCGGCTAGAAGAAATAAAATATACTGAACAGACAGATACCCAAAATGAGAAGTTGGCCCAGGCAATTAGCCAGAATTACTATAAATACAGGAGGCCAGTCTTCATTCTGGCAAGGCAGTCTCAGAATTGCAGAGTAACACTTGTGCACACTGCAGTGCCCAGTTTTGTGCGCAGGTTTGAGGAGAGCTGCCATTGCAACTGCTGCAGCTAGTAGATTAGTTTTGGCTTGGACTATCACTTGGCTAGAGTTTGGACTATCTGATCAGCTCGGAGGGTGGCTTCGGCCTATGGTTGGGTAACAATAGTGATATTGTCAATGGTAAAACGAGCACATCCATTATATTCTAACAAACTTTAAATCTAAGATTTACTTGCATGCATGAGAAAGTAACCAAGAAATATTTAGATTTAATGAAAGAGAGAGAGAGAAGCTTGATAATTTGGAAGCCTTGGGCAATGGAGTCTCTCGGTGGAATGTTGAGGGACTACGTCTTCAAAAAGCTTGGAGTTCGTGGAAGATACAAACTAATTTAGCCACCTCTCCAAGTATGAGAACTTGTAAGCTTAAGAATACTTGCAAGAAAATTGTTAAATACTTGGTGTCACCTACAAAAGAGACTGGGATAGCATGAACATTAACTGAAATAAACATGCAAATCAAATATCTCTACTGCAAATGATCAATAGGATCTAAAAAACAAGCTAGCTTAATGAATCCTATCCTACTGGGTGATACCATCCCTTCAAAGACCAAATTAACAATCTAAATGCACAAAATTAAGCAAAAGTATACCTCATATGATTAACACATGACATCAATCATGCATGTAAGTAGTGCAAGCCACCTTCTTGACCTCCAAAGCCTTCTTTTATTCCAATGAAAAAATATTATAGCAATAGTACAGCACAAGCCAAGCCCAAACTCTCATTAATGAAAGAGAGGTGAGGAGGCATGCTTAAATAGCAAAGTGGGAGCAATTCCCAAGGAGGGAGGGTGAGTTAGCTCATGGAGATGTGCCACATGTGAGTGAGGGAACCTGTCATATCTCAAGGAACTTAAGCAAAGTGCCACCACTCAAGGAGATGAGCTAAGGAGAGGTCGCCACCTCTCTTGAGTAGGTGCGCACCCTCCTTGGGATTGGTGCCCTCAAGGAGAGTACACCACATCTCAAGAGAGGGCACACCTCCTCTTTGGGATGTTCACCATCTCATGTTAACTTATCACATAACTCGTCTCTACTCGCCACCAACTCCCTCTTACTTTCAGTCAACAACCACTAATAACAGCCATTGAGGCTAAGTGAACTGAAGCCAAATCAAAAACATGTCCCAGACATGTTTCCTTAAAAATAGGGAAGTTGATTTATTCACGTTTTTCAAGTAAAATTGATTTTTGATGAAAAAAAGTCAATTATTTCTCTCGAAAGGGGTACATAGGTAAAAGGGGTATTCTGGGTTAAAAAACGATACCCCCCAAGGCATATAACACCTTCTAGTACCACTTATTTAACATTTCTATCATTTTACAAGGAAAATTCTTGTTTTACAAGAATTTTTTAATGCTAGAAAAATATTAAAAAATTTAAGAGGGACCTAATGCATGTCCATAAGACTCTGGGTAAATGATTAGCCTGGTAATTTACGTTAGACACTAGACTTAGACAAAACACACCAAGGCCTAACATTAGGACATACTCCAACTTTGGAGGAATGAGTGAAAAAAACTTAGAAAATTATAAATCGCTGAAAAGCAAGATATAATTAATCAAGTGAAAAAAAAACTCTAGAGTAATGCACTAATGACCAAGTCTTGGGGAGCTGAGTCTTTTACATACAAAAGACCTCATGCTAACTCATTTTATTACAATTCCCCCATGGGGGTATGGAACATGCATATAAGAAGAAGAAGAAGACGAAGAAGAAAAATTTAAGGGGCTATAATGCTCGGTTGGACTTCTAAACTCTGAAGTTGAACAAGTGCCTTGTTCAATCTTTGCGGATCATCATCAGTCCTGCCTGGTGCAACTAGGGAGCTAACAAGCACCATTGGGAAAATCATATTTTTCAATTTGTTGTCACGATTGAGCAATCTATTCCCCTTCTAGGTTTTAATCTTGGAATTGCCTAATTCCTAGCTCAAGGGTGCATAGGGAAGTGGTACAAGGTCTTGTTTTGAATATATGTTGAAATGTTGGAAAAACTATTAAGTGTGTTCAAAGATGAAAACACTCCAATTTCTATCTACTTTATGTGAGGTTTGCTAGGTTTGATTCCATTACCAAACATATTGAAATAATGGTCCCACTTCAACTTTTAATGTTAAACTTTTTAATTTATCTCGACCCAACACCCGACTAATAATTCCGAATAAAATCACTTTATTAATTATTAGCACAACTAGGTTATTAATCAAACAAATCAGTGGAAGCATAAAACTGAAACCAAACACATTGCACAATTTTTTTGGGTAAAAACCCCAAAGGGAAAACCAATACCTTGTTGATTTTATTCATTAAAATCTTGGGCTCACATCTTGGGATAATGGCCATGTTGTAGTTTGAGTAGCTTTGAAAGATATCCTTATTGTATCTGACCAAGACAAAACCCTAAAGAATAATATTATATTATATTTGTTAAGACGACCCTATTGTGCCTTTGTAAAAGTCGGCCCTATTGTGCCTTGACAAGTAAAATGAAAAATAAAAAGGTAAAGTGACAGGTCGACTCAGACCTAATTTTAGGCGGCCCAAACTACTATTTATAAAGGAGGCCAACGCCTCATTTGAACACAACACACGCTAGCTCTGCAGCTAAGAAGAGGAAGTGCGTGTTGATTTTTCAATAAGAATGGTTAAGCATGAAGTTCATTCCATTTTTAGCATTTAACTTAACCATAACCAATAATGTTGCAGCAACCAAGATCACAAGAAGAAACACCATGCACAAGAACACAAGAAGTATCCTGGGAAACCCTTTTCAACAAGGGAAGAAAACCCAGCGAAATCCTTTGCTATATTCTTCAAGAGAAAGACCTTTACCACCAAGAAAACCTAGCACACAAGAGGGTTCTTAAACCCTAGAAGATTAGCGCCCAAGAGAGGTGCGCACTTTTCCCAAGAAGGTGTACTTGCTGAAATTTCCAAACTCACACAAAAGATATGATTCCTCAATGGGTAATTTACCTTTACTTATATTAGACTTGACTTGTCAACAGAAGTGTCTATTGGCACAATAGGGCCAACCTCTCTATCTCATAATATAATTAATATTAACCAGATTAATTATCTTTTACATTAATTATCAATCATATTAAGGTGGGGCCGACTTGTACTCTTTGCATTACAATTAGGGTTATAAGCAAGTCTGACTTTTGAACAATATAACAAGGGATCTTATACACCCACTAGTGCTCATCCAGTAGGGGCACATCCATAGGGATGTCCATATCTCTGTTTCACTGCATTACACAGAAGAATCACTTCTTCACTAGTGCTTAGCCACTAGGATCATGTTCACCTGTGCTCGTCCACAGGCACATCCACTCAACAAATCTTCTTTCCCACTACATTACACAAGAGAGTCATCTGGAGTTTCTCATCAACTCTTTGCTCAGAGGAGGCTAATACATCATCTTTATTTCTGTTCTCATGACGATGCACCCAACACTTTGGGATTTCACACGTTCACCTTGTGCTCAACCACATGCACGTCCAACTCTGCAGATCTCCTTTCTCACTGCGTTACAGAGGAGAATCATCTGGAGTTCTTCTCAACTCTTTGTAAGGAGGAGGCCATCCCTACGTTCTAGCTCTGTCTCAGATAGGAACCACATACCCCTCTCAGGGGCTCTCTCTCAGGTTCGTGTCCTGGAGAATGTCTCACGTAGCTGCAATCATCAACACTCCCTCTCAGCTAGGGAGGCATTTTCCACCAGGCCAAGTCTCTCACGTAAATACTCGAACTTTGTCTTGGGAAGTGGTTTGGTGAAGATATCTGCGATTTGTTCATGAGTAGAAGATACTGCACGTGTACTGTCTTCCTCTGCATTATGTCTCTGATATAGTGATACTTTATTTCAATGTGTTTCGATCTGTCATGAAACATAGGGTTCTGAGAGAGCTTTACACAGCTCTGGTTATCACAATGAATAGTTGTAGGATCCATCTCATGATCGAACAAGTCAGTCAGAAGTTTGTGAAGCCGCACTGCTTCTCGGACTGCTACACTCAATGCAATGTACTCTGCCTTTGCGGTGCTTAATGCCACATATCTTTGTTTTCTGCTACACCAGGAAACCATGGTAGAACCTAAAGTGAAGCAACAACCGGAGGTGCTTTTTCTGTCTACTGCGCTTCCTTCCCAATCTTTATCGGCATATCCTTGCACGCTCAAATCCACACTGGAGGCATATCTTAGGGCATAACCAATTGTGCCTCGTAAGTATCTCAATACATGTTTTGCAGCTATCCAGTGTGTCTGTTTTGGTTGGCTCATAAACTGGCTAAGCACATTTACTACATAGCAAATGTCCGGTCTGGTGTTAACCAGATACATCAGTGATTCAATCAATTGTCGGTATAAGTGTGGATCTACATCTCCTGAATCAGTATCACTCATTTTCTTCAAATCCATTACCATTGGAGTGGGCATGGATTTGCATTCTGTCATGCCGAACTTTTTCGGTATCTCCATAGTATATTTTCTTTGACTCCAGAAAATCTCATTTGTTCTCTACCATACTTCTAGTCCCAAGAAGTAGTGCATCAAGCCCAAATCCTTCATTTCAAATTTAGCAGTCAATGCTTGTTTGTATTCAACAATGAGTCTCTTTGAACCAGTGAGGAAAAGGTCGTCCACATATAGGACCAAAATCAAACACTAATTGCCATCGATGTGATAATATAAGTTTGGATCAACAACACTTTTGTTGAAGCCCAAATGCATCATAAATCCATCCATTTTCTCGTACCAAGCACGTGGTGCTTGCTTTAGACCATATAGGGATTTCTTCAACCTGCATACATGAGATCTTTTGTTGTGTACAACGAATCCTTCTAGCTGCTCAATATAAACTTCTTCCTCAATTTCACCATTGAGAAAGGCTGTCTTTACATCCATCTGATGTAGCTTCCAACCCATGGAAGCAACTAGTGCAATGATAGATCAGATGGAGGTGTATTGGGCTACTGGTGCAAAAGTCTCGTCATGGTCAACTCCCTCTACTTGTGAAAACCCTCTGGCCACAAATCTAGCTTTGTATTTTTCGATGCTTCCATCAACAACATGCTTGATTTTATAAATCCATTTGGAAGTCACTACAGACTTTCCCTCTGGTCTTGGAACAACATCCCATACATCATTTTTTAATATGGATTGGTATTCTTCAGTCATGGCATCTTGCCATACTTGTGCACCTCAAGCTTCTCCATGACAAGATGGCTTTGAGTCAATAATGTGGGTCATGGATGAAAGGTAGCTTGAGAATCTCTTTGGTCTCTTGCTCTCTCTGGTTGTTCCTTGTGGGGCTTTATGCCCTTTTGCTTCTTGTAGAGTTTGTCGGGCCCAAGCAGGCCTTTTATGTTCAACTGTAATATCTCTGGGTATGTTGCTTGGAGCAACTGAATCGGCTGGAACAACAGGATCAACTGGAGCTATTGGATCATCTGGAATAAAATCTGTCTCCCTCTGAACTACTGAAGGGGGAGAAGGTATTGTCTCACTATCAATTTCCATCTGAGCTTCTCTGGATTTCTGGAAGGCTACTTCTTCTTCAAAAGTGACATCTCTGCTTACTTCAATTTGTCTCTGACCAAGAATGTAGATTCGATATGCTTTTAAGGATTCACTGTATCCTACAAATGTGCCCTTTCTTCTTGAAGGTTCTAGCTTGGATCTCTTTTCTTTGGGTACATGAAAATATACTGGACATCCAAATATTCTGAAGTGTCCAATCTCAGGCTTCACTTTGGTGAAGACTTCTTTTCGAGTAATGTTCTTCAGGATTTGATGAGGACTTTTGTTTTGAATATATACTACTGTCATACATGCTTCTGCCCATGAGTCATAGGTAGACTCTGATCATGTATCATTGCTTCAATTGCCTCAATGATAGTTCTGTTTTTCCTTTCAACAACCCCATTTTGTTGAGGGTTGTAAGGAACTGTGAAGTCTCTCTTGATCCCTGCTTCAATACAAACACTGTTGAATTCTTTTGAGGTGTATTCTCCTCCATTATCTGATCTTAATATCTTGATTTTTCTTCTGGTTTGGTTCTCAACCTGAGCTTTGAATTCTTGAAATTTTGCAAGGACTCCGTCCTTGTTCTTCAGAAAGTAAATCCAAGTTTTCCGGGAGTGATCATCTATGAAGAATACATAGTTTAGGTACCCATTCAGAGATGCAACAATCATTGGCCCACATACATCTGAATGTATCAAGTCCAAGATTTCCTTGGATCTATTGTCATTGCTTGAGAATGATCCTTTAACATTTTTGCCAAGGGCACAACCTTTGCAAACACCTTTATGCTGAATCTGTATTTCTGGTAGATCTGTTACCATTTTCCATAGAGATGGAAGAGCTCTATAATGAATGTGAGCAAGTCTTCTATGCCATAGCTCACTTAAGCTGATAGTGTCATGTAGCAAGGCTTGGACTGGTTTGATGGTTACTCTGTACAAGCTGTTTTCTCGGACACCAATTACCTTGGCAAAACTTATATGAGAGTCTTTGTGCCATGCAAGGACTCTTCCTTCTGAGAAAGTAATCTTGTAGCCTTTATCTTCCAAGGCAGAAATAGAGACAAGATTTCTCTTCATTTCGGGTACATATAGTACTTCCTTTAATTGAAGCTCCATATCTGAATCTAGTTGGAAGGTAGAAGTTCCAACTCCTCTCACATTATATTTGGCATCATCGCCAAGGACAACATGTAGATGTGTCTCTTTCTCAACGAAATGTGTTAGGTGATCTCTAAGATGGGTCATGTGCCTGAAGGCACCACTATCAATTAACCAAGTATTATCATTCGTAGGGACCATACGTGAGAGTGCTGAGATGTTGATGTCTTCATTTCTTTGAGGTCTTGTCTTCCTGTAACTAAGTTTGCTTGAACCATCATGCTTGCCTCTGTAATGTTCCTGATTTGGCTAGTTTAGGAAACACTGCTAATGTGTGTGTAGGATCAATGGTTTACAGCATATAAATGATCATACAAATAATAAATGCGACAAAGGACTGCAAAGTTGTATTATGATATCTCTGTGGATTACAAAATGGCCGACTGCGGCTGAATAAACTGACAATACTTGACTAGATCAACAGACAAAGGATCTTAGCCGGAATACAAATAAGCAACTAAAAGATAATACCCAGAATATAGGAGCATCGCAGAATCAATGGATGCGCTGGGACTATGGCATCTCTGATGGTAACTGCTGGAAGTCTGGAAAGTTCCCCTTGGGAGTTGTACTTCTTGGAATGGCCCGGAAACTGTCCCAAATGATGCGCCCTGCTCTAGTCCTCAGTACTGGTAACTGTCGGACCCTTCTGCTGGTGAGTTTGGACCCCGGATGGATCCCCCTGGGGTAATGCACCACTCTTTCTTTGGAAAAATGCATCCTAGTGATTCCACCGTCAGAATCGGACGAGATGTGTCTCAAAATGACCACCTTGGTCTACTGGGAAATGGGTCGGAAGGGTTTCCCTGAATATGGCCTGATGCTCGCTCTGGAACCCCAAATGTATCGGCCAAAAGTGCCACACGTCCAAGTCTGGAAAATGCGCCCCAGTTGATTCCTCCATCGTAATCTGATGAGGAACCAAGCAAACGATGCGCCTTGCCTTCCTCTCAAATGGGTCGGAGGGAAATCTCGTAATTCTCCCTGGATGGGATAAGTCGACTAAAAACCCTCTCAGAAGTTGCACCCTCACTCTGGATGAATGCACCCTTGCTGCTGAACAGTGTAACTACTGTTGAAGAATGATGGAAGACCTGAATGATCTTCTCGGTGACTAGGGTGTGTCTCTCAACATCAAAATCAACCAACTGGTGTCTTCCTCCTGGACTCCACTGAACTATCTCTCCTGAGATGCGCCTCTTCTCCTCAATGACAAGTCATAATCTGCATAATCATGAATTAGGTCGATGACCCTTCCTTTATAGCTTTCCAAAACCCTAAATCATGTTGAAACCCTAATTCATTGTTGACTTACAAAACCCTAAATCATTGTTGAAACCCTAATTCATTGTTGACTTCTATTTTTAGCTCATAATGACTTAAAAGCGCTTTTAACCCTTTTTAGCTCAATGTCACTTTCTGAATATAACACCTGTGACTGGAGTGACCTCTAGTAACCCTGTTTACCCCTCTTTGGCCCTGGCTATAGTCTAATGGGGCGGTTTAGACCATTAAGCCTCCTCTTTGGAGCTCCTATTTGGAAAGGGACATTACAGTCCTCCCTTCCCGAAATTGCTTATCCTCAAGCAATACCAGTCTAGGGTGCTGCAACACTTGCTCGCTTTCCCAAGTAGCGTCCTCTACTGGAAGCCCTCTCCATCTGATCAAACACTCTGTGATGACCCTGCTCCTCAGTTTCTGCTCCCAGAACTCCAAAACCTCCTCCGGAACTAACTCCAACTGTCCCACCTCATCCAACGGGGGAAGCTCCTCTGATGTGCTAATGAATTGTCCCACTGCCTTTTTGAGGCAAGACACGTGGAACACGTTATGAATCTTGCTCCCCTCTGGAATCTCTAGCTCGTAAGCAACCTCGCCTACTCGGCGCATGATCCTGTAAGGACCATAAAATCTGGGCTTGAGC
>ML777429.1:1494178-1521019 GCA_009831015.1 Picea engelmannii | reverse complement strand
GCCTATAATCAATTGAAACTAACTCCTAGAACTGTAATTAAAATCAACTTAGTAACTTAGGGACAACCCCCCTTGGCTTCCCTAGGAGTAAGCCTAGACGGAAGAAGTTCCTGTCAAGGTGACAGTGTGGGCATGAACTTAGACATTGTGTCTCCGAGGGCACACTAAGTGAGCCGGACTTAGCTCACGTCTGCAAGTGTGCATAAGGGCGACAACAGGAGGCTAGAAGGGATTGAAGCCGGGGACAGTTTCATGACACTATGTGTCCTCCTTGTTGAACGCCCAAGCATTCCGGATTTGACCTGTGGAGCTAGGGAAGAATCTTGTTTGTTCTTCTTATTGAGCACCCAACACTTCCTTTTGGTTGAAGGGATAAGAATCAGGAGTAGTCACATCGTGTAGGCTTGTATCTTTCACACTTAATCTCCTCCTTAATTCAAGAGAGACTTAAAACTTGCTAAAATCAATCTACACACTCTTTCACAACATTTGCTTTCCAAGTTCACATTTTACTTTCCAAGCAAGTTATTTTTTCAAATAATTTAGTTTCAAGCAATTTTCTTTCATGTGAATACTTGTTTCAAAGCATTCTTTATTTATTTGAGCATAATTGGTCTAAGTGTAAAGTAATTTCTCATACTTATTTTGTGGATATCTCATAACATTTGCTTTCCAAGTTCACATTTTACTTTCCAAGCAAGTTATTTTTTCAAATAATTTAGTTTCAAGCAATTTTCTTTCATGTGAATACTTGTTTCAAAGCATTCTTTATTTATTTGAGCATAATTGGTCTAAGTGTAAAGTAATTTCTCATACTTATTTTGTGGATATCTCATAACATTTGCTTTCCAAGTTCACATTTTACTTTCCAAGCAAGTTATTTTTTCAAATAATTTAGTTTCAAGCAATTTTCTTTCATGTGAATACTTGTTTCAAAGCATTCTTTATTTATTTGAGCATAATTGGTCTAAGTGTAAAGTAATTTCTCATACTTATTTTGTGGATATCTCATAACATTGTTTCATTCTTTTATAGCTATATTGTTGTTGTATATCTCAATAACTCAATTTTGGTTAATCTTTAGTCACTGGTCTAATTGTTGATTATAAATAAAGGTTTTCCTGTCATTGGAAGGAATTGCATCATTGCATTTGCTGCTTGTCATTGGGTTGAGTTTCCTTAATTAACTCAATTCACTCCTAGCACCTTAAAAATAACACTTCACATAGTTTAATAGGGTCTACCCCCCTTGGCTTCCCTAGGAGTGAGCCTAGACGAAAGAGGTCTAGATCGAGGTGACAGTGGGTCTAGACTTAGGTTTGTGCCTCCAAGGACACACCAAGTGGGTTGGAGACTTCTCCACGTTTGTAGGTTTGTATAAGGATGACAACAGAGGGTATGTGCTATGTATTTGACATACTATCACTAACCTTTCAATTCACACTATACAAACATTGCTTGAGAAATCTAATGAGATTATGAGTATGAGTGGAAGGGGCATGTTTTTTGTCTTGAATGATAGTTCTACTCAACCTACTCTTCAGGAGTCATAAGTTGTAATGCACAATGACCATCATGAGAAATGAAACTCACACCAAGCATTAGGGCAATAAAATGAGAGAATTCAAATTTAAGTCAAATCTCCTAGCATTTGAATCATTTTCCTTATTATCATCTAAGGAAACCTCTTGAATTTGTTGGAACCAATATCCTCCATGATGCCAATCCTGAATTTGTTAGAACAAATATGCTCCATGATGCCAGTCCCATAGACACACATTGTCCCTTATTCATCTAATTAATGTTTGGAACATCTTTTGCCTAGTATACTCTAGTGCATTAGTAGCTTTTCACTCTTGGTGTAATCAATAAGAAGCCATGGTTGTGGAGCACATCTTCCATTTTTCTTTGCCAACTTTTATGATCCAAGCTTGTGAGCAAAAAAATGGCTTGAGGGTCTGAAGGACTACTTTTGAAGAGCAAGAGGGTTTGAGGGGCACATTAAGTGTGAGCACCCACCAGAACACAATAAATGGTCTTCGATACCCAGGTAAAAAAACCCCTTCAAGGAGATACCCAAGTAAAAAAAATTACTCTCCTCGAAATTTTTTCTCCAATATCCTATTTTGTTTTATTAATTTGTATTCTTAAGTGTAATGCAAAGAGGGTAGGCTAGGGGAATGGAACCTTGGTCTCCCCCCTACTAAATTCATTTTACAACTCTCCTCTCATTGTTAGTTGGGAAAAGAGGAAAATAATTTTAATTTGAATGGAGGTGCTCCCACTCGAAAAAAATAAAAAAACAAATACCCTTTGGCTTACTAACTCCCATACGAGTTGAGTGGAGGGCTGACTTGTACACACGTTGCACTCACAAATCCATACAATAGGGTCCAGGATTGAGGGTCAAGATTGAGGAGGAGCCCTGGTTGCTGCACTATGGGGCCATACTCGTGGGAGGCACAACTCAACGAGGATCCCCGACTGTGGTACTAACAGAACACGACCAAAAGAGAGCCTTGATTGTGGTTGCTCTCGAGATGAGTGCTTAGATTGGGAGGAACCTGATTAATACTTTTGTAGGGTGTTACCGCTTGAGTTCTTATTTAGTATAAAAGTCCCAAGCACAAGTTGTAAGTATTCAAAGGCAACTGCTATGCAATCCACCCACTGTCACCTCAGTGGCCTTGCCTTTTTCACTTTAGATTAAGGAAAGGGTTCCTAGCCTAGTGGGGTATCCATAAAGGTCAACTAAGCCTATTCTTTGTAATGTGGGAGAAATAGCTTAGCTTGGTTGATTGTCTTGATTATGTGATTAAACCACCAAAGTCAATTTTCCTTGAATTATATGAAAGAAGCGGGGGATAGGACTTGGAAATTTATATTAGATCAATCCCAAAGTTGGAAATATGAGTGTAAGCCAAATTCACAAATATGTTCAAGATTTATTACCAGCAGTACACAATGCCCAATTACTGAAAGGAAGTGTGGATCTTAAGATATAACAACACAATGTGAATTTTCCCAAAGTTAACCAAATCTTACACAATGAATGCTGAAATTTAAAGTAACATGAGACAGATTTAGAGTGACTGTTATGCTGGCTGATTTATCCAATTGTGGTTATGTGATGAACAGAATTTACTATAAAAAAATCTCAAGAAAGTAATCAACGTTGCAATTTCCAGAATTCGGATTATCTTGGATGAGAGTGTATGAAACAGTTATGAGCAAGTTTAATGAACCATGTAGTATATAAATAAATATGTCATGCACCAGTACTCAAGAAAAGTAAATTCCAGATCTGTTTTTATCAAACGATTCCACAATGAGGTTGATTTATCCCAAGATTATCATCACATAATATGAAACCAAATCTAAAAGATGTTTAAGAGTGTGAGATCTGTGCGTAGTCTTCGAAGGACAAAAGACTCAAGGTGATGTTGCTTCTCCAGGAGGAAGTATCGGGCGTCATTCTCCCAGGATTGGTGGTTTAACTAGTGGAGAATGACAGATTCACTTACAGGGGTTTACCTGTAAGTGACACCCACTGGCAAGGGTGTACTTGTGGAGGTGAGTGGCCTAGGCGTAGTCTTCAGGATAGAAGACTCGAGGTGCTAGTATTCCTCCCATGTGTGGTTACATCGGGCGTCATTCTCCCAGGATCGGTGGTTTAATCAATGGAGAATGACAGATTCACTTAAAGGGGTTTACTTGGAAGTGACACTCACTTACAAGGGTGTACTTGTGGTAGTGAGTAGCCCAGGTAAGCATCGAGCAGACCTTCTCCTAGATTGGGTTGTAGACCAATGGAGATAGGATACATTTATCACAAGGGTGTACTTGTGGTAAATGGGCCCAGACGTAGTCCTTACTTACAGGGGTTTACCTGTGGACTCGAGGTGCTTGAAGTGCTTCCACATGTTAGATAGCATCGAATGTTACTCTCCCGGTATTGGTGGTTTAACCAACGGAGAATGGCAGATTCATTCACAGGGGTTTACTCGTGGTGACATTCAGTCACAAGGGTGTACTTGTGAAAGTGAATGGTCTAGGTGTGGTCTTCATTGAGACTTGAGGTGCTAGACATAGTTGTATGGAGATGGATCATCAACATGGCTGATGAGGACAACCTTTCTATGACGAAATAAATCCAAGTATGGAGAATGCCTCCGTCGTTGAGAGGGAGTGTTGAAGTTTTGCAACTTCGGGAAGTCATTCTCCACAAGGAAGTACAAGAAGACCCATTTGACCATTAAAGAAGCCCCAAGAAGAAATTGAAGACCAAGGAAGAGAAGTCAGCCCCACTAGTAAAAGACAAAAAATAACAAAGTAAAATTGAAGATCGAGAATGAGAAGTCGGCCCCACAGGAAAAAGACAGGCGCCTGACAAACTAGATCATTTCATTTGGACAGAAAAACAACTTTCCTTTTGCAGTGCGCACTAGCTAGTTGTCAACTGCAGTTGTGGTATTTCACTATTTTCTGGAGTTCTGGTTATCTTGGTGAGTGCGCCACACTTGGGGAAGGCGCTAGACATGGAGAAGTTGTCTCTTCGTTGTATCTTGGGTATTCTAGTGAGACGCTAGACTTGGGGAGGACTTTCTCTGTATGGTATTTTGATCTGGTGATGGTGATGTATTGGTAATATCTTGGACTGAAATCTTCTATAAGACATGTTGCTAGGTTTTCTCCCAAGGTTGGGTTTCCCAGGTTAAATTCTTGTGTTCTTGTGTCTACTATGCATGGTTACTATTTCTAGATCTTGTTATTTCTGCTGCATTGCTAGAGTTGATATTTTCAGTGTATAGTTATTTTATGATAACTGTGGTATGAAAGTGAATCTTGTTTTGAAATCATAAGGCAATAACTATCATAAGGATGAAATCAACGACGTTTTGGTGGAGTTTCGTACCCGTTTTGGCATTTCAACATTTCGACGCGTTTTGGGTATTGGTATGGCACCCAGAGGGCCGTTTCCTGCAACATAACTTCTATGAAAACACCAAGGTGGCCCCTACTTCTAAGCTAAAACAAAGGCAATAAATCAAAGATGTTCCATGTGTAATGCATTAAATCTAGAATGTAGATGACCAAGGACTATAGGGAAAGATTTACCTTACCACTACAAGCTCCTTAAATGTAGCATTGTACTCCTCTATGATCTTGTGTTACCTTTGTCCTCCATAAACCTGCAAGAAAAGATGTTTTTGATGGTGCCCTAGACAAAATCTCCTCAATATAGGATACAATATAATGAAACAAGACTTGTGCAAATATGAGGCAAAATTTTCTCCAATTTTTTTTAACAAAAATACAATGTGAAATTTTCTCCTTGATTTGATTCACTCTTGAGAAGTAGGAGTGAATGGTTTCTGAGTTCTGCATTTTCACATTCTTCAACTGAGATCTCAGAGTCATTCTTCGATTTATGTTGCTTCCTTCAAACAGACGAGTTAAAGTGTCCATCATTTGCTTTGGAGAAGATAATGATGATATATGATGGATAAGGTGGTCCTTATTGGAGTCCGCAATAATCTTTTTTGCTCTCACCAAGTCCTTCTTATATTTTGCCTTAGCTTCATCTCCTTGAGGTTCTTGAACCTCTTCTATAATGAACTTATCCAGTTCATGTTCTTCAAGAAGGAGGGTTACTCTGTACTTCCAGGCCCTGAAGTTATCAACTCCATCTAGCTTCTCATCAATCTTTGTTCTGGTAGTCATTCTACCTTTTGATGGTCTTGGTTTGTCCGACAATTGTCTCTAGACTGAAAACGACCCCCTTTTAGGCTTCTAGATCTGCAACTGGCTTCTATTCAGGCCTGCTCTGATACCATGTTGGAATTTAAAATTTTCTAGTTACACAATTACAATTACTTAATCCAATAGCAACTGTAGTAGGATCACTGAAAGATAGACAATCACAGATACAATAGAACACAAAGATTATCCTGGGAAACCCTCATGGGGGAGAAAACCCAACAACCAAAATCCTCAATATAGATTCCTTCAACCAGTACAATGATGAGCTATAGCTCTCCAAGAAAGACCAAGACCAAAACACCAAAAGAACCAGTCTCCAAGACTTGTGCGCTGGACCTTCTTATGCGTTCCAAGATGCACAAGAGAAGTGTGTGAGTGTGTGTCCAAATGAGAGGAACCTATCCTCTATTTATACACAACAGTGTCTCTTGACCTAACTAACCCATAAAACAGGGCTGACTAGCCACAATGGGGTTTCTTACAATTATAAGTAAAATACCAATAATATAACAATTTCTGTTGAGCCGACTTGTACAATATAATTATAATAATCTTTTAAAGGTTTGACTAAAACAAATATACAAGAATATCTTCCGTAGTTACACCAAAAATATTAACATAAAGTACACCATCTAACCATGGAACACCAATGATAAACCACTGCATTCACTCTCCAACGTAAGATGCTCCAGTAATTGTGCAATCAACACTCCTACTCAAAACACCTCAGCACCTACCTAATGGTGGTCGATAGAGTCACAAGGGAAGTGTTGAGGAAAGTGTATGCACAAATCACAATGCCCCTGTGTCCATCAAATGCTCCATCAACCTGTAAATCTCTGACAAGTGATGAAAATCACAAGTGGTGTGATAAAAATCACTAATATAGGTCCTCATACAATATGAGGGGTAACACTTGTGACAGCCTATAAAAGTCTCTCATTATAGCTTGAGCTTTCAGGTATGGGCCTTTATATTGTAAATAGTAAAAACACACTTATTTTGAAATTACATGATCTGAAATCATGACTTGAGAATAAATCCACAAATGAGAACTACACTGATTTGCGAATTATATATATATATAAGTTGATGGAGTTTTCTGATTTGAGAAGTTTTAGCTTTGGAATATTAGTATGCAATTATATGGTTGCTACAAAACACAGATGACCTTGGTAGTTTTTGTCTGCCATCAGAAAGTAATTAAAAAAACCATTCACCATTTGGTTAACTTGAAGCTCCATGCCTAATTTGATAATATTTATGATTTGAGAATGTTGGTCTGTGGTAAACATTCTTGTTATATTACCCTGTGTTTGAATCTGATTGGTACCGTGTAATTTTGGATCATGTGGTTAATGATTTTTTTCAACAGTGATTTGCAGAAATTGCACAAAGAACTTGTCTTTAGTGGTGTCCTCACGGAGGCTGAATTCTGGGCCACAAGAAAGGTTTGCTACTTCAAATATATGTTTTTGCTGTTTTTGTAATTATGATTGATGTTGTACTAAGGTCCATGATATTTCACTTCATTTTCAAATTTTCATGTTTTGATTGTCTGATCTTGATAATCAATTTTGATTTTCAATAGATTTGTGTAATTATTAACTACTAGGTTTCCTTCAAATAGATGTAATTGCAGAGTCTACTGATATAGACATTTCTGGTGCAGAATCTCCTCGAAGAAGATGCTTCTAAAACTCTAAAACAGCGGACTGGTTTGAAAAGTGCTATGCTTGCAGATGTCCGACCTATGACTGACGGTCGTGTATAATCTTCACTTACGATATGCTTCTGTGCTAGTTTTTGATTCATGTTGAAAGTGCTGACTGAAACACATTTTATTGGACTTTTATATTGTTTCATATAAAAGAGAATAGTGTTAACAATTGTCAGTTATTATTATTTTGTTGTATATTTTTTATATATTTCATTTATATCTCCAATGCCTTTTGTATTACAAGTACCATAAATGTCCTGCAACTTTGTATTAATGTCTAGGAAGTCAATAACAAGTGATTATTTCATTAGATTTATGGTTTATATGTTTAAAACTATAATCACTCCATGTTTTAATGCTGGTGTCCTTGGTGAAATCGCTTCAAAGACCTGAAATCAGACAATATTAACTGAAAATTCTGCCTTCTAACTTGTATTTCTTTTCTATTGAAATTGGATGTATTTGCAGACAAATAGAGTTACTTTCAACCTTACGTCAGAGATTATACATCAGGTAATGAAGTTTTGTCTCCATAGTCATTCAGAGTTTATTTGATTTTACAAAATCGAAGCTACAGGTCTATTATTGTCCAATGTGACAGTTAATGAAAATCACATTATACTATAACATGAAATAATAAACATATATAGCATTTACCCTGAAAACATTGCTGTTATTATCCCCTATTATAGTATGGATGCCATTTTCATTAATTGCCGAGGCACAAAAAGTGTTTGTGAACAGATCTTTAAATTGCTTATTTTCCTTAAACCCTAAACCTGGATGTAAAATTCAATTTAGAGAAGAATTTAAGCATGTATTGTGAATAAAATGGAGATGTAAGGAAAATACGTTTCGAAGTTGAAGAAAATGTGTAACTGTCACAAGGTTTTGGGTGCATCAGAAAAGATTTGGGTTTTAGCTGTATTTGAACTGTTGCAAGTAATTAATAAACTGTGGTGAATATTTGAATTTTGAAGCCATTTTCAGTTTGAGGAGAAATGAAAATGAAATGCAATGAAATTATGTAAATGTCCAGGAGTGAGCAAAGTAGGTCAATGAGACTCGAAAGTACAAGTAATATTAGCAATGGAGTGCCTGGGGCATCTCTGAATATAATAAATGAAGAAAGATCAAAATAAAAAAACCTAATAGGAGGTGATCCCAAACAGGTAAACCCTAGATCATGTTGTGGAGATAGAGAAATCTACATTGTGGATTGAAAATTATAGTATGCCAGTGGAAAATATTGAACGCCAAACCAAAACTGAAGAGAAAAATGTAGATAGAGACAGTGACTTCTGTCTTTCTCAAATAGGAGGGTAGAAAGAATCGCAATGGAGAATAAAGAATGATGACTCATGAGGAAAAGAATAAACATATAAATAATTCTAACACGTGGGTTGAACAACCAAGACTGCTAGATGACAAATACTGAATGCCCATGTAAATACTAAAAACAAAATGAAAAATGTGAAAGATGACTAGTGTGACTCACATAGTGTGTAAGAAAAGAAATGCAATGGAGAAGAAGAAAAGATGTGGAAAAGAAGAGACGGATGAATATTTAAATTTTTTAAAGACATTTATAACTTTTTTCTGGATTTTAGTTCCCAAACTCTAACCATCACTTGTCATAGGAGTTTGATGTAATTAAATCAACTTTTGCCATTCGAAGTTGGCAATATGCTGTGGATTTGGTGGCTGGCCATCAAATGCACTGACTTTCATTTAGATGATGTAAAGTTTCTTACTATGTTATTGTTTAATTGTCTGATTAGCTTCTTTGTTTGATGCTCAAGGATAATTTCTTTTCGTGTGACATTTATATTATGTTTCGATTTGGAGTATAGTTTTGCAATCTTTTGCAGATATGATTTCTGGCTATTGTAAATATGTTCCGACATTGTAGATCTTGCATGCAAATTTAAAGAAGTTTCTGTTTTGGTTGACTTAGCATGATAAGACACGATTAAACTGAAAATTACATGATTAATGTGGCTTGCAGATTTTTGCGGAAAAGCCAGCTGTGCATCGTGCATTTCTAATGAATGTACCACAAAAGGTGAGACCCTTTTTGTGAGCAATCTTATGAGAGATTGTTCATCCTCTGGGATTACAATAATAAACAGTGAAGCAAAAGAAAAGGCTGAATTGATCAACAAATGCTCTGTGAAACACTATAATGAATGTTGTGGTCTTGACAAATTCAATGAATCATTTGAAATATGCTGCTTTTTGGTTGCCTACAGATGAGTGAAATAGAGTTCTGGAACAAATATTGTAGAGCAGAGTACCTCCATAGGACGAAAAATGCAGCTGCTGCAAAAGCTGAGGCTGCTGAGGATGAAGAGCTTGCAATCTTCTTGAAGGATGATGATATCCTGGCAAATGAGGCTCGCCGGAAGGTATATAATTAAGTTTGAATTTTTAGGACTGTAATAATGATTCAGATGCTGTTTCTGGTTGATGGTTAAGAGTAATATCATAGCGTCTCCCAAATTCTGTGTGTTTCCCATGTTTTATTCATTTATTATTACTATTATTTGGCCTCCACAGTTGTTGAAAATGTATCTTTTCTGAGCATATGTTATATAATACACACATTATGCACATGTAGGTTATGTATAGTTTTCTATATGTTACACATGTACATGTTTTACATACAATATATGTTTTCAAATGCCTGTGCATGTATGTATGCATCTTTACACTTATATAAACATCCGCTAAGATGTGTATGTTTGTATGTTTGAAAATGTGCATACATGCAAATTTGGATACTGTGATGTACCTGACAGCACTCACAAGGAGCCATTGTTGAATTATAAGAAAAGGTACTGTTACACCATATATTGTATGGGGTGTTCAAGGACCAGTTCATGACACCTTGAATGATGACACCCATGAAATTTCTATGTACTAGTTGCATTTTGTTGTTGCACATGTTATTTTGTGCTACCCTCATTGTTTACCTAACCCTTAGCCAACCAAGGGGGAAGGTGACATTGTTTACAGGATGACTTGGCAGTATCATTTTTCATGCTCCTTTGCTCACTTCAGCTTATCAGATTTATTAGTCATATATTATATTATTGGTGAAGGTTGCTTCAGCGGCATATTATGTATACTCATCTTGTTCTAGGTGCTACTCCATGATTGCTTGTTGATGAAGAAATCTCCTATCCGCTTATCTTGTGCTCATGATATTCTTGTCATTTTCTCTTGGTCATTTCATGGTGGGTTCAAGTCTTTTCCTAGTTGCGGTGTCCTCTATTTTGGTGGTGTATTTCCTAGTGTAACCTTTGACGAAACTAGAATATTCTGGGAAGCAAGAGAAACCCTAAAACGTTGGATAATAACCCTAGAAGACAAGTCGTCTCAAGAGAATAATTAATATTGAGTTATTAGACTCCAGGAAGAGAAGTCAGCCCAGTTAGGTCACTTGGAGGACTATAAATAAGAGGGCGCTAGAGCTCATTTGTCACTCTCACTCTCACAATTGCATAAGGACTAGTGGTGCGCAAGTTTGGAGAGGGAGTGTAACTGCAACTACTGCAACTGGCATCTTGGTTATGGTTTGGACTTTCTGCTTGGTTTCTAGTTATTCTTGCTTGGTGCGCTACCCTTGGAGAAAGGTGCACTACCCTTGGTTGGCTATTGGTTTGCTACCAAAATTATTCTCTCTGTCAAGGTTAAGGTGCTCGGGGGTGGCCTTTGTGCCTATGGTTGGGTGACAATATTGCTATATTGTCTATGGAAAAACGAGCACATCCCTTTATTTCTAATAGGTTATGGGCCCACACTATCTTCAGACAGTCTAACCACTGGAAGATAGATTGGCAAGTTATTTGTTAAGCTCGTTATGGCACCAGTTACAGTTGCAACTAATTTTTTTGATTATGCAGTTGCAACAAACCCTAACCCTTGTGCTCAAGCACTTTTGGTGAAGCATTTGACCTAATTCCTTGACATCCTAGTGCGCCCTAGCCTAGCGCACCTCTTGGTACTCTCAGCTAGCAAAAACTTCAGGTTTGAATCTTTGGTCAAAGTCAAAGGTTGACTGGTCAAAGTCAAAGTCAAAAGTTGACGTCTGGTCAAATTAATCTTTGTGGTCAAAGTTGAAATTTTAGAGTTTCTAGCTTGTTCTAATCATTGAATCTTCTGATTGAGTTTCTAATCTCTTCTTATCAAGATGGTATCTAGTTTCAGATTGGAAGACAAGCTGGACGATCCTACAAGGTTTCAAAGGTATGCACTTGTATATGCTATCTAAGTTATATCATCTAGCAAAACATGAGTGTGTTTGCAGGGAAAGTACTAGAGATCTCGTCCAAGCTATAATCTTGGATTTAGTGCATTCAGAAGAACAAGTGCACCCTCCATAGCAGTTAAGGCTTCAGGTTCCGAGTTTGATTAAATTGTTAAGCTTCAAATTTGTGTATATCAAAGGTGATAGTTACTACATCACAAATTGTGAAAGCAGTCTTTGAAAGATTCTATTATTGCTAGGTGTAATGAATACTCGATTGCATATGAATACTATTGCTATAGATGCTTATTGTACTTATTTGCAAAAATGAACTAACACTTACTCTAGGAGATATTTCTAGTTCTTGTTCTCAGACTAGATCATCTTACTAATGCTACCAAGAAACTATCCTTCATATGAAAAATGTTGTATCAGAAACACTATTGTTCTTGTTGTCTTAGGCAGGTTATTTCATGAAGGCTATCATGAAGATGTCTTTCCAGATGGGCAACAATCGGAACAGATAGAAACAAACTTAAAGAGACTCAGAGGAGTTAGACTTGAAGGAAGTCATAAATCAAAAGGAAACTAGAACAAGCTTATGACACTTTGTAGAAAGCAAAGAGAGATGCAACAGACAGAAGCATGGATCTCTTAGATGGAAGGAGCTGATCACAAAATTCCAAAAGAAGAGCATGCATATTGCTCATTCATGCATGAAGCTGGGATTAGGAGGGAGCTAATCCCCAACGATATGATCCATTGAAGAATCCGTGAATACCATGAAGTATCTGTCCATGTTCTTTATTGGAAGTAGCAGCCATGATAAGTAGCACGTGTTTAGTTTGACTCTAGAAGAAGTCTTCTTCAAAAAGAAGCCTTAAATATCCTTGGTTGTCCATCTACATTTATGTTCCTATGGTGGAAGGTTGGATCCTTCAGGAAAGAAGGGCATGTAATATGAAGAAGATTCCATGGACTCCAACATTGAAGATAAGCACGAGGAAGAACATGAAGATTCCAAGAAAGAAAGAAAAGTTAGAACAACCAATTGAACCAGTTTGAACCCACTAGAAGTAGTCAAGCAAAAGGAATGGAAGGAAGCTGCGGTGAAGAAAAATGTATGTGAGAAATTAAGCATTGATAGATACAAGACGAGACTCAGGACTAGAGGGTTCTCCTAGTAGGAGGGACAAGACAACGATGACAACTTGTTCTAGTAACCGGATATACCTCTACCTGAGCCATTATATCCCCTATAGTATCCATGGGTTGGAGTTTACTTCAGATGAATGTAAAGACTGTTCTTCTCAACAGAGTAACTGAAGAAGAAGCATATGCAGAGCAACCTCAAGATTTTGAGGTATACCAGAAAGAGACCCTTGTATGCAGATGGAAGAAGACCGTGTATGGGTTCAAGCAAACTTGGTGCAAAGCCTCTCATGTACAACAAAAGTGTGGTGAAAACTTTCTATGACATAGAAGTATATTGAAATGGTTCTTTAGAAGTCTGGGATGATGGATTGCAGATCCATGGCAAACTCCCATGATGACAAATCTGAAGAAGTTGAGAGACTTTGATCCAGTAGACCTGTCTCTGTAACGATAATTGATTGGCTCATTAATGTATTTGGAGAATACTCAGCTTAATATTTGCCTTGTGGGACGTTTGAGTTATGATATATAGCTGCATAGATTTATCGATTCAGATTGGGTAGGGAGTGTAGGTGACAGAAGAAGTGCTACTTGGATATGTTTCAGTTTGAGCTTTGCCACGATGTTATGGGCTAGTAGGAAACATAAGTCTGTTGCACTCAACACTGCAGAAGTAGAGTATATTACAGTTTGTGATGCTTGTACGGAAGAAGTGTGGCTCCGTAAGTTGGTTTCTGGACTGTCTGATCAGTTGCTGAATTCGACCGTGATATATTGTGATGATCATAGCTATGTGAAGCTTTCAGAGAACCCGATGTTCCATGACAGGTTGAAGCACATTGAGATCAAGCATTATATTCTTCGCGATAAAGTCTAGAGGGGAGAAGTGGTTCTCCAATATATCTCCACAGATGAGCAAATAACAGATATTTTGGTAAAGCCTCTGTCCAGGATGAAAAGATTGCGCACTTAAGGGACAAGTTGGGGCTCGTGGAGACGACTTCCTTATTGAAAAAGGAAGAGATTACTCCCAGGTTGGGAGGGAGCACTGATATGTTATTGATTTATGGGCAGTCATTTTCCAGTTCGGAAAATGGTCTAGGTTGAGCAGTCACTTTCCAGTCCGGAAAGTGGCCCAAGATTTCTGACGGACATGCATTTTCCAGTTCGAAAAATGGTCTAGATTGAACAGTGATTTTCGTAATGAAAATGGCATGATAGATTGCGGATGTACCATAGACAACGATTCCCCTTGTGGCCAGTGTGGGGGAATGGTCTAGGACAATCATTCTTCTTGGCAGTCACTTTGAGTAGTGGTCAAGTAGAATGGGCCGCCTTGTCGGGCAATCATTCTTTCGAAGTTCACAGTTGTGAGCAGTTTCGAAGAATGGTCCGTTTTGGAGGTTGGTGTAGGATAGTCATTCCCTAGGGAAAAGTCATTCTCTCTAGGTTGCACTATGTTTAGTGCCGGAGGAATGGTCCAGTTAGGTGAATGGTCTAGGTTAAACAATCAGGGACAAACATTCCCTAGGGTAGACTCATTCTCTCCAGGTTGCACTATGATTAGTGTCAGAGGAATGGCCCAGTTAGGTGAACCCTTATAGAGATGTGGACCCTTATAAAGATGGATCGGGTTTATTACGATGAAAATTTACAACCATGAAGAAACTAGGTGCTCTTGGAAGTTCCAAATGCTCCAATTTAGCCAAAATTGGCCAAAATTTTCCTTTGTTTATTCAACAACCTGCATAAAACAGCAAATTTAATTTGGGCAAAGATGCCCAAAAGTGATTGAAGTCCTTGCAAAAAATGTTAGTACATGTACATAAAATTTACAGAAAAAATGGCTAAGTAAACTAGAATAAAATTTACAAAAAAAAGGTAAGTTAAACAAGAAAGAAAAGACCCTTTCTTTCTGATATTACTTGCTGTCCCAAGACAGAAAGTAATATCACAAAGATGCCAAGATATTACTTTAAAAATCCTTAGAAATTGAAACTACTTTCAGCCTTTAAAATTTTCAAGAAAATTGAAACTAGAAGTAGATTTGCAAGCTAAATAGATAGATCTAATCTACTTGCTATTATCATGCAAAAGGAAAGACAACTTTAAGATTTATCTTGAAATTAGAAAGCTTTACTTTGCATGAATTGAAAGTAACCCAAATTAATAATTTAAAAGTGGAGAAAGAGAAAGAAGAAAAGTGCTTTGAAACCCTTGGAAATTGGGCAAAATGGAGTCTTTGTTGATGGATCCACAAGAGGGGCTATGTCTCCTTGAAATCTTGAAGGGTGAGGTAAGTGCAACCGATGCCTATCCTCCTCTTCAAGTGTGAGATCTGCAAAATATACTTAGAGGTTCCTTGCCAACAATTTGTTAAACATATGATGCTATTTACAAAGAAACTTTGAAATAAGCATGAGCATTAACCGAAATGAACATGCATACTAAAGCTATCACTTGTAAACAAACATTAAGATCAATAAACAAACAAGTTTACAATCTTATCCAATTAGGAGATAGCTCCTCTTAGAAGGCATACAATAACTAGTAAAGGCAAAAAATACACATAAGCAAATTATACCTCACAATTAAGCATTGGACATAGAAGCTCCACACATGTAAGTAGACACCAAGGTAGCCTCCAAAGCCTTTTTATTCCAACAATATGAATGATAGAACAACAGTACAGTGGCACAAATCCCAAGCTCCAACTAGCTTTTGCAATGGGAGAGTGCTTTATTATATAGCCAAAGGGAAGAGTTCCCAATGGATGGGAGGGTGCACCAAGTGGATGGAGGGTGGAGCCAAGTGTGTGGGAGAAGGCTTCCACCTCTCCCCACACTTCTACAATGCGCCATTTGGAAGATTTGATGGGGATAGGGGGTGCCACCTCTCAAGAGGTAGGCTGCCCCTCTTTAGAATGCTCCACCTCTCAAGAGGTGCGCACCCTCTTCTTGAGCACATGCTTAAATCAATCCACATGCCATCTCACTTAGCCTATGACCAATGGGATGTCTCCTATGGTTGCCACTTTGACTTTTGAAGCTTTATTCACTCAAAACATGTCCCACATGTTTCCCAAAAAATAGTCACTTGCTGATTTTTCTTGATTTTTTTATGTCTTTTTTGGGTTTTTTGAGTAAAATTGACTTTTTAGTGATTAAAATCACTAATTTCACTCACCAAAGTGGATACTTAGTTAATATGGGCGCTCTAGGTCCAAAAACGAGCATCCCCAAGGCATATGAAGTCCCCTAGTACAACATTTTTATTACAACTTCAATTTTTAATTAAAAATTCCCATTTTGTGGAAAATTTTTAATTAAGTGAAAAAATTAAAAAATCCTAAGGGGTACTTAGCATATTTCCATAAAACTTTAGGAGGATGTTTAGCATGGTAATATACATTAGACACTAGGCTTAGATCCATGCTAAGGCCTAACCATACGTATATACTCCAGCTTTGGAGAAATTGAGTGAAAAAACTCGGAAATTATAAATTTCCTTTAGACAACAAGATATAATTAACAAGTAAAAAAAACACTCCAAAGTAACAACTCATGCCTAAGTCGAAGGTGGTTAAGACCTTTTACAAGTTCATCATGCAACATCTCTTATTACAATTCCCCGAAGGGTATGGAAAATGTGAAAAAGGTTGGTCTTATTGATCGACTGAACTTTTGAACTCTGAATTTTGAACATGAAAATGTTCAATCTTTGGTGGCTCGCTGGAAGTCCATCCTAGTGCAACTTGGTGGATAACAGGTAGGATTGCAAAATTTTCATTGGATTCTATCATGTATGAGGATATGGGATTGTCATTTAATAAAGAGCACCAAGCTGTTTATGTACCCTGATGTTGGTGGCATTGATTGTTGAACTCCTCTATAATGGCGTTAGCAAAAATGTACCCTTCACTCAGGCAAAAATCATTGATTAGGCATGTTAAGCTTTTTCTAGCATATTTTAAGGATTGGATTAAGCAGTTTCATCAAAATTGGATGGTGTTGATCAATGTCCGTAGAGGATCAAGGTAGAGGCAAAGGCTAGACAAGGTGACAAAGGGTGATACTAATGATGAGGATTTGAATATAATTGATGGTGTAACGTTGCTTGTCATTTATTCATAATTCTTTCTTTCAAAGTTTCAATATAATGTGCTATTCATAAATTAGCACTTTGCATTTTGTCGTTTCCAAATTTTTTAGGGGTCACGTTTCTAGTGTGTTTCCTTAGAAACTTGTGCCTGTTTCCCCGTATCATGCAACTTAGATGCACTCGCTTAGGATTCCTTTGGGACAACTTTGGGTCGGTTCTCATGGACTCCATATTGAGACAGACCACCATATACTATGGTCTGATAGGATCTGCCAGATGTGCCACCTACAGGAGTCAGAGACAGAGATGCACCTCATTTTTAGGTGCCCCCTATACTATGAGATTAGAGGGCACTATCAATGCCTCTATAGGGACTCAAGGGGCTCCCTCTCTACTTTCTTCTGGTACTAGGACCAAAGATACCTAACCCTTCTCATCAGGGACATCTTCAGCCATAGATCTTAGTTCCTACACGCTATGCACCGCCTTGGGATGACTAGGACGATCACCTCATACTTTCATGTTGATCCATCAGATCAGAGCAACAAGCAGCGGACAGAGTCCCAGAGTGCACCAGGCAGTAGATTGGTGAGACCGATCGATATCATTGAGATCGGTTCGGAGGTGCCGAACCGTACATTAGTCCATACATCCTCAAAGAGTTAGAGGGATCAACTCTAGATGGATCCAGAGGAAGGCCCCTCCCATTCATCAGATTACTGCTCATATTTAGAGGAGCAACTAGAGATCTATCCAGAGTTTCTTTCTTTCGACCTCGAATGCTAGGCGTACGCCTCGCCCCCACATCCCCCCATGATCATACAGTCGAACCCCTTGATGGTTCCTGAGGACTCCGATAGAGAGCCAGTGCCTAGTTCGCCCCCCTCGTCCTCGACCATCAAACCCAAGAGATCTTGACATCATTAGCCTCATTGTCAGACCTCTCTCTAACTCTCTCTCTCTCTTGAAAAATTCTTGAGTTGTCCACTTTTCCAATCTTGGACATACTCAATTGTATTTTGGATCACCGCACCTTTGTCATGGTCATATACATGTGTTTTGAGGTTGTACTACTACAAGTTTCTTTCTTTATGTTATTTTCGACTTTATCTAGGAGTTGCGCTTGCACTCCCACATTGTGTTCATACTTGTTGTATTCTTTAGTCCCATTGACCTACTTTTGTGGTCATTTTTGCACATTAATAAAAATTATCTTGTAAGAAGGATATTGTCTAGGTGGATGACTCACTTGAAAAGTGGACCTGGGTGCTCCCACTTGCTCTGGTTCCTTAAATGTCTAGGTAGGCTATCTTGACTTCTTGGTCGAACTTGAGGGTAATAAATCCCTCTCCCTCTGAATTAGGTTCTTTCCGCTCTGAATCCGAGTCTGATTTATCCTCTGGATCAGATTTTGGATTAACCACCTTCTCACCTTCCACTATCTCCATGGGAGGATCTTAGGAACTCGAGGACCATTTATCCTCACCAAACTTACATCCCTACTTACCACTATCTTCCATTATGTTGGAATGTAGATACGATAAACCTTGGAAGTTTCACCGTACCTAACAAAAATGTCGTTGATACTTGAGGGTGTAAACTTAGTTCTCTTCCCATTAGGCACATGAATATAAACATAACCAAATACAAGAAAGTGAGATACTTGTGGTTTCTCACTAGTAAAGGTTTCTTCTGGTGTCTTGCCCTTTTGATACCCTATGAGTACATTGAATCATAATTTACACAAATGTATTGCATGCCTTTGGCCAAAGATACATGCGTAAATCCAAGTCATGGTCTTGGATGTCTCTATGATGGATCAATTCTTCCTCTTTGTAACCCCAACCTAATGTGGGTTGTAAGGCACTGTCAACGTCAACTTGATTCTTGCTTCCTTGCAAAATGCATCAAAATCCTTAGAGGTGTACTCTCCTCCATTGTTTGACCTTAACACTTTGAGCTTTTTACTTGTTTGATTCTCCACAAGAGCTTTGAACTCTTGAAACTTACCAAAGACTTCATCCTTGGTCTTCATAAAGTAAATCTAGGTCCTTGGAGGAATTCTCAATAAATGACATAGGTCCACATACATCTAATTGAATCCGATCAAGAATATCTCTTGATCTATGCTCTATGCTTGGATAAGACTGCCTTCATATGCTTGTTGAGGGCACAACCCTTGCACACTCTTGGCTTCTTGATCTTAAGTCCAACAATTAATAACTACTAATTAATTGTTAATTAATTAGTTATTAATATCAATATTAATAACTACTAATATCAATGTTAATATTAATAATTACTAATATCAATTTTTAATATTGTATTATTTGTTATTATTATTAATTATTAATAATAATATCAATACCAATTATTAATATTAATACTAGTATCAACATTAATACTTGTTATTAATATTAATATTAATATCAATACTAATTGCTATGAATATTAATAATCATCATGAATAATTATTATTGGTTTTTATTAGTTTAGGTCCTCTATGCTTTATGTTTTTCCTGTTTGCTTTTCAGTGTTTATATTATTTTTCTTTTTTGAGCTCCATTCATCTTTTCTTTATAGATATTAATAGTAATTTATTTTTGAGGTGGCATTGCCTATGGAAAATCCCCAAGTACTTCCCCTCATTTCGAAGATGGTATCTAGGGTAAGCCCTAGAATCTTCAAGGCACAAGTCTGATCAACAATATGGCTGAAAGCTATTACAACAATATACTCGTTAAGAGCTCAACATGTCACTTGTAGGTATTGAACTCAAGTGGGGAGGATAACAATCATTCCTCCCAACCACCTAAACTAGACCCCCACTGTCACCTTGACAACCTATTCTTTGTTGCTTTAGGTTGGCTCTACTTTGGCTCAAGGGGGATATTCCCTATTAGTATTACTAAGAATGAAGTGAAGCACAAGGTGACCTTGAGAGTAGCCTTAGTAAAATGAGGTTTGGAGTTCTTAGGGATTTTTAGAATAAGTGATGGAAGGATATTAAGATCAATGCCAAATCCAACTAGGGAAATGGAGTCAAGGTGAATCAAATGTTAAATGAGGTCAAGAAGAAAATCTCTCACCATAGGGTTTGAGACTAGCACCATAGGGTCGAAGTAATCTCTCACCCTAATTTGAGACTAGCACCATAGGGTTGAAGTAATCTCTCAACCAATCAAGATCAACAATGGATTCAAGGTCTACAAGAAGGGTTTCCCATGGGAATAGCCTTCATCGTCAAAATCAACTATGACTTGATGAAAATACTTAATACTTCAGCTAAGGAACCACAAGGAAAAACAAAGCATGATATCAAATACTCACCAAACCAACAAGGAAGAATGAGGACAAACCCTAAGCGTTTTCCTCCAAGTAGTTAGAAACTCCTCAAATGGATCGATCTTGAAGGCTTAGTAGAAGAATTCCACCATTAATATTCATGCACCAAAATAAAACCAAGTAGGAAAAGCTTCAATACTTGACAACATTCATCCACAAAGAAAGAACCCTTGACACCATAAATGCTCCAAGAAAGATATATTGGTTAAGCTGCAAAAGAGAGAGCTCCAAATTATCCAACCATGAGTTCAAATGAAGAGGTGCATCTCTTTATATAGATGATGCTAAGCCTCATTTCTAATAAAATAATAATATCTCATGTAATTCCTTAAATCTAGCTCAAGAAAATCAAAATCACAGCTAGGCAACCTAAAACATAATAAAATAAAAGTGGTCAAGCCACATGTACAATGAAATAACCCTAAAAGTGAGGGTTTCTCCTCCAAGAAAGAGTAAATGATGTCTCAATCTGCCATGTCTAGCCTCCAAAAGCTCCCTTGACATGTGTAGATGGTCAACGTCCTCTTAAAAAATGCAGATCGGTCCTCTGAATGGTGACATAAACCCTCCAAAGGGGGTGGCTCGTCCAAAATAACTCCATAAATTGGCAAAATAATGCTCCAATACCTTCAAGTAATGTCTCAAATGAATGCCCATGGTCATACCTTGGGTCAAGGGGCCTCCATGAAGCATGGGAGTGACTTCCCAAGCTCAAAAACAAGTCATAAAACCCTCAATATTCGTATTGACGTAAAAAATGCAAGGGGTTGGCCCTCATGTTTAGCCCATTAAACTTCATGTGAGCCATGTCCATGTCATCATAAGTGATTCAAGTGGGTGCCACATCACTTTTTCAATCCAGGAAATGCTCAAGAGACCCTCTCCACATCACACAAAGTACCCCACAGCTGTTATAGGGCTGCCAAGTGTAGGTTGGCCAATCCAATCAAGTGAAATCAGCTCATAAATTGACAAACTAGGAGAGTGTTCTAGCCTGTTCCACGTGGCATGTGTAGGAGAAGTCCAAGTGTGCACAATTACCCCCAAAGTCCCCAGGAGAGTGCAACCTGTGCCTTGGGATATGTGGCTGCCTAAAAAAATGTGACACTGTCCCAAAACTCAGAATTGAGCTGGCTGTTCAGCAAACCATTTTGCTCATAAAAAATTGCACATGTATACCCCTGTCAGAAAGATGGGTAACAAGTAGTTTTCTAATTTTTAGCTTAAGTCAAAGTTTAGTTAGGTGGATGCAGTCTAGTAGGTGGGGCACATGCTTGCATGCCTCCAATCATCTTCAGTTGAGGTGCTGTTGTGCTTGTGTCTAGATTCATTGTGCTTACTCTTCTTCTTAGTCTATAAAACAGAAGGCAGGGGTATAGGCTTATTCATTTAGTTTTCAGTACTACAGTTAGCAGCTTGCTTTTTTCCTGTAGCAGATTGCCATTTTCAGAAGTAGTGAAAAGCAGTAACAGGTTTTGACAGTAAATTTGCTGTGTTTTCAATATATTTTCTACAGTATGTGTTTATAGGTTCCAACATTAATTACAGAGTCTAGTTTTGAGTAGCTTCAAGTTTTTCACTGTTTGGTTTCCTGTAGGATTTCTTTTAAAGTGCAGAATCGGTTTACCATGGTTTAGAAAATTTAACAGGGATAAAATGGATACGTGGAAGAAAGACTATTTCCTGCTATAGAATGGAGAGACCTAGGAAAACCAATGTTACAAACATCGTGTCGGCAAATATGTTGCTGAGGGTCTGGAAAATTACTTATTGACAACATAAAAGAAAATATTGACAAACTCAAAAAAATTCAAAAATATTCATTTTGTTTTAAATATCTAAAGAAACCCTCTCCCTCTAGCCCTATTAGGGTCAAACGTAATAGTGAGTAATCCCTTTGTTCTCAATCCCCTGCTTTCCCTCTTCAAACTGATAAAAAAAATAAAAATCCAAAATTCTCTTGACTCAGCTGATATTTTCCATTTTCAGGCGATATATTGCCTATATATTGCGATATATTCAAAATTGGAAAAAATCAGGATTTTTTCCACCGATAATATTGCAAAGATGAGAGAATTGTGATATATTGCTGATATTTGCAACACTGAGAAAAACTAATGAAGACTGACAGGGGTAAAGGCTTCTATGAAGGTTGATAAAAAACAAAAGGATAGGAAAGGGTTGGATTAACAAAGAGCAATGGTATTTGGAAGTGGCTGTAGTTCTGTAGGTTTTTACTGCAATATCCTTTGAATTTTTTGGAGAAAGAAGTTTCTGTTGGGAAGTGGGAGCTATAGAAGATTGGTAAGATATCATTTTTTAAGCTAGCTGGCCAAAATGACAATAAATGAATTAATAGTGGGTTGATGGAACCTGCATACGTAAAATAAGTGTGCATGTCAACCTTAACTTCCAATCTATGTTATTCATGCTGCGTATAATAGTAAAACTTGTTAGTTAGTGACAAATAGCTTCATGTAATCATGTCTAAATTTTTCATTCCTTATGTAGCATTGAGGAATAAACTCTCATTTCTATGTGATCTCTTATAAGGCAACCATACTGTATAAAAATGATAAGGTCATATTGTCTAGTTATATGTAATTGTGTTGTTGATGTTATTGTTTACTATCTATTTTGTGACATCCTCTATCTGCTGGTGATGGTGTACTATTTTCTTGGTGCATGATCTAGTCATTTTTTAATTTTAATTTTATCTTAATGTCTTTGTTTTGCAGATAAGGAAGGTTGACCCTACTGTAGACATGGCGTCAGATTATGCAGATGACTACACACACTTACCGGTATTTGTTTAATTAAATTTTCTTTTTAATATAATTTTGTTCATATATCCTGAACAAAACTTATGAATTGAAGATATTTTTTAGAATATTTATTTTAATTATGAGATTATGCTCTTCATGAGTTAAGTTTTTGTTAGTCATGTTGGGAATTCACTAATTTATGTCTTGAAAATGATTTGAGAAAATCAATTTTAAGTCAAAGTGTTCGATCCAAGTGTGTAGTGCTGAGGGAATGGATTATTGATGCAACTTGTCCAAGACAAATAAAATAATAAGGATACACAAGTACTTTATGTTAATATTGCAAGCTAATTGCATTGACCCAAATCCCGGGAGTGGTACGCAGACAACTTTGATATTTTCATATATTATAGCACAACTTCAACGGAGCCACTCATGCTTCTATAGTGCACTCTCCTTTTGAGGTTTATTCTGGCTTTCAACCTCTTGAGTCTTGCTACTTATGGGATTGTTGTTTCCTTTCCAAATCCATCCACATCCCTCCAACAAATGGAACAGGACAGAGCTTTTTTTTTTTGCATAACATGGTAAAGATTCACAGCAGGAATCATCATATCCTTCAGTGAACACATGCCAAGTATGAGGCACTTCATGATTGACATTGAGTTGTTCCACACTTTCTAGTTTGTGATAGAGTTTGGTTGCATTTGGACAAGAAACACTTCAAAAATCAACATCACAAGCTTAAGCCCATCGTCTTTACATCACCATACAACAAATGGGCCCCAACGCCTTTAAGTTGGACCTCCCACCTCAACTTGACATCCATGATGTGGTGAATGTTAGCTAGTTGAAATTGTATGAGCCACCTCAGTTGGAGGAATCTTTTTTGGCCACACATTCATAGGCCACAATTCCATATTATTAGCCTCCCCTTCCTGAAGATAGTCTTCTTGAATCTTCATGTCCACACCATACCCATTGGGTGTCATGAAATCACCATTTACTTGGTGGGAGGCGAAGACAAGTGGTTGTCCTTGTTAAATTTGAGCTTGATTTCTTATGCGATTATTTCTTTGAATTCTTCAACACTTTGATTCTAGCTTAATACATTTCAACAATATAGAATCATAACTGAATAGTAATAATCATGTAGATACGTAAGCATGCACATCAACAACACATACCCTGGGGAAATCCTGTACAGGGAGAAAATCCCTAGCAAACAATATTCCTTTATTGGATTAATAATGTAAGATCACTTACAAACATCCACCATGAAAACTCTTCTCTTAAAGAGCTTTCCAAGTTGACTCTGACTTGACAGAGACCTAAGATACCTTGCTGATATAGATGTATCCTAGCTGCTTTCAAAGACTGAGATATATCAGCTCTGATATGGGCTGTTGAAACCAATGTTTTAAAAACCGGAACCGGTCGAGGGTCCAACCTGAACCGGAACAGGAACCGGTAATGAACTGGTCGAACCGGTTTTTAAAAAAATACATAAAATATTTAAATTTTAATGAAAAAAATATATTTTTAAGATTTTAAATCATGTTTCCAAAGCATTAGAGACAATTAGAGACAGCATATCGAAAGTATGCTCATGAATATACCAAAATGACACCAAGTGCAATACATATCTAGAGATCAGAACATACATACATAATCAAGGAGGCTCAAATGGCCTCTACAACATCAAATAACATACTAAGTTAGAGTCACTGATACTATAGGTGGGAATGCCAATGACAAATACAAAATAGCCATAGGGTAGATACTAGAACCGTAGATGGAAGAATCTCACAGCTCATGAGTTGTTACTGTCAGTAGTCCTCCATGTCATAATCATCAAGATTGGCATCACTACCACTGCTCTCTCCTCCATCCTCCTCCTCCCCTATATCCAATGCAATCCGTGCATTTGTTGATGTGGACTCTGGAGGATGACCCGTCAAGAGGATCACCATCATCAAAAGTGACCGACTCTAGCACTAGTTCATTAAGATCCAAGTTGGCTAATGCCAACTCAACACTGTCATTCAAACCCATATCATCAGAAAACACATCCCACATCTTTGTCTTTCCCTTCAACCACTCTTCTCTCTGCYTGTATATAAGACGAAGGTTGGTGTGCACATACACTACTAAGTCACCTAACACGACAACAAAGAGAAGAGTTCAATAGAAGAGTTTATACTTGAGTGAAGGGTACATTTTTACTAGGGTCGTGACAAAAGAGTTCAACAATCAATGCCACCAACATAGAGGTACATAAAGGGCTTGGTTCTCTTGATTAAATGTCAGTTCCATACCCTCATACATGATAGAATCCAGTGGAAACATTGCAATCTTGCCAATCTTGAAACCCTGAAAACTGTTGAGTCTGCTGAATTTTGAATGGGTCCTAAAATTCTACTTTCTCCATATGAAGTCCAATGAGGTTGGAACCACTCTCAAACATCCTGAAACAATTAATGGTAATGTTAAAAATTTAAGTAAAAGTGACATTGACATTCTCCTTTATCTTTATGAAAGATAAAGGAGAATGTCAATGCCACTTTTACTTTAAGAATTTAACATTACCATTAATTACTAGGGTGGGTGAAATGGAGGGGGTGGGGACCTCTTTAAATAGCATTAGTAAGGAAAAATAACCCTCAGCTGCACACCAAAACACCTTACAACTCCAACTTGCATGAGAAAACATTAGCCAAGTACTTCTCTGTTACTTAGGTTTTAGGTTTTAGGGGGTTTTAGATTTTAGGGACAAACCGGTCGGTTTATGACGAAACCGGCCGATTTGGTCATAAACCGGTTGACCGGTTCTGTTTATTGGCAGGTTTGAACCGATCGACCATCAAACCAGCCGGTTCCGGTTCCGGTTCATCGATTTTTAAAACACTGGTTGAAACTGCCTCTAATTGACTAATATGTGCCTCTATATGTTGCTTCTAAATGACGATCTACAACACTGATAAGGCTGCCTCTTTAGCGGTGATATGTACCTCTGTACAACACTGATATGTCTGCCTCTTTAGCGCTGATATGTACCTCTGTACAACACTGTTATGGCTGCCTCTTTAGCGTTGATATGTACCTCTGTACAACATTGATATGACTGCCTCTTTCGTGCTGATATACAACACTGATATACTCCTCTATTGTGCTACCTCTATATGATGATATACAACACTGGTATGTTGCCTCTATATGTGCCTCTGTATAGCAGCCTTTAATGCTTCACCTTTACCCTGCATAGCAATTCTGTAGAGGAGAGGGGATCGACCTCTGCTTATAAAGGAATGGAGGAGAAGTGAAGAGAGCTCGAAATAGAGGTGTGAAAGCATGCTTGAATTAACTCAACATTACACTTTAGTTCGAAAATAGAACTAGACTTGAGACTTCAGTTACAACTCAACATTACACTTTAGTTTGAAAATAGAACTAGACTTGAGACTTCAGTTACAACTCAACATTACACTTTAGTTCAAAAATAGAACCAGACTTGAGACTTCAGTTACAACTCAGCATTACACTTTAGTTCAAATAGAACTAGACTTGAGACTCCAGTTACAACTCAACATTACACTTTAGTTCGAAAATAGATCTAGACTTGAGACTTCAGTTACAACTCGACTCTTTACAAGGCAATTCAAATTTCTCTTCATGGTGGATAATGTTACACGTGCCAACACACTAGATCAATACATTTATATCATTTGCAATATTAGGAA
>ML777429.1:1479251-1493892 GCA_009831015.1 Picea engelmannii | reverse complement strand
ACACAAACTATCTTGAGGTCAGAGTCTTGGTCAGGATATCAACTACCTGCTCGCTCGTGGCTATGTACTGTAACTTTACAGTTTTTCTCTGGACCAAGTCTCGGATGTAGTGGTACTTCATGTCAATATGTTTTGACTTGTCATGAAATACCGGGTTCTCTTTCAGTTTTATGCCACTTTGATTATCACAGTGAACCACCATCGTCTCGAGCTTGTCACCAAACAACCCAGAAACCAATTTTCTGAGCCATACTGCTTCCTTGCTAGCATCACTTGCTGTAATGTACTCAGCCTCTGCTGTACTCTGTGCAATGGATCCCTGTTTCTAGCTTGACCAAGAGATCATAGCAGATCCTAAACTGAACCAGTATCCGGAAGTACTCTTCCGATCCACTGGGATTCCTGCCCAGTCAACATTTGCATACCCATGCAGAAATAAACCACTAGTGGATGTATATCTCAGACCATAGGTAATGGTCCATCTGAGATATCTCAAGATGTGCTTTGCTGCCACCCAATGTTTCTGTCTTGGTTCAGTCATGAACTTACTCATTGCAATCACTGCAGAGCATATATCTGGCCTGGTGTGAATCATGTACATCAATGATCCAATCAACTGCCTATACATGGTGGGATCCATCAAATCTGAACCTGTATTAGAATCATGCAACTTCCTCAGGTTGGTAACCATCAGAGTAGACATGGATTTGCAATCGATCATACCAAACCTNTTTAGTACATCCACTGTGTATTTTCCTTGTGCCAGAAATATCTCGCCCTGTCTTTGCCACACTTCCAATCCTAGGAAGTAATGCATCAAGCCTAAGTCTTTCATCTCGAATTCTGAGGTTAGCTCCCTCTTACACCTGGCTATTAGCCCTTCATCTCTTGTTAGAAAGAGATCATCAACATACAAGATTAGTATAACAGGTTGGTTACCTCTTACCTTGAAGTACAGATTTGCATCTACATCACTTTTCTGAAAGCCCATGCTTTTAAGAAAGCCATCAATCCTGTCATACCAAACTCTGGGAGCCTGCTTAAGACCATAAAGGCCTTCCATAGCTTGTATACATGAGTGCCTTTGTTATGCAGTACAAAACCCTTTGGTTGTTCCAAAAAGACCTCCTGTTCAATCTTTCCATTCAAGAATGTTGTTTTTGCATCCATCTGATGTAGCTTCCAACCAAAAATTGAAGCTAATGCAATAATAGTTCGAATGGAGTTTTAACTGACTACATGGGCAAAAGTCTCTTTGTAGTCGATTCCTTCTATTTGAGTGAAGCCTCTGGCTACAAATCTTGCTTTGAACTTTTCCACACTCCCATCAGCTGCATGTTTGATCTTATAGATCCATTTGGAAGAGACCACTGATTTGACCTTTGGCCTCGACACAATGTCCTAGACATTGTTCTTTAGAATTGACCTGTATTCCTCAAGCATGGCATCCTTCCATACTTGCAATGAAGAAGGTTTGGCATCACTGATGCTGCTCATTATTGCAACGTAGCCTCCAAACCTGTGAAGCCTCTTACTTTCCCTGAAAGTTCCTTTGGGAGCAACTATCCTTTTTGCTTCTTGCACTGTTTCTTTAAGCCACCCTGGCTTCCTTTTGGCTGGAGGTTCTTCAAGAGTTCTTTCTAACTCTTCAACAGGTTCTAGGGGCCCATTACTTGGCCCTTCATGAGGTTCCTCCCTCTGATCATTTGACTCTTCATTTTCAGAAGAGGGTGAAGCTGGCTGAACTGCTTCTGATTCTTGTTGACGCTCTTTGGATTTCTTGAATGCAACTTCCTCATGGAAAGTCACATCTCTGCTTACCTCTATCTGTCTCTGACCTGGTACATATATCCTGTAAGCCTTGGAGTTCTCACTGTACCCCACAAAACCCCTTTCTTTCCTGAGGGTTGCATCTTTGTCCTCTTTTCCTTAGGGACATGAATATACACTGGACACCCAAATATCCTTAGATGCCCTACTTTAGGTTTGATCCCTGAGAAGATCTCTTCAGGAGTCGTGTCCTTCAAGATAGCATGTGGACACCTGTTCTGAATATACACGGCAATGGAGTTAGCTTCTGCCCATAAAGATTTTGGCAGATCCTGGTCAAACATCATGGCTTTCGCTGCCTCACAAATTGTCCTATTTTTCCTTTCATCGACTCCATTTTGCTGAGGGTTATATGGCACGATCAACTATCTCTTGATTCCTGCTGACTTGCAAAAATCTTCAAATTGGAGAGATTCAAACTACTACGGACACGGTGAAATATCTCTGATCCGATGGATCTGGATATGCTCTACTGAAACTGATGTTTTGGCTCTTGGATCTGATATTCTGGGGGTTTCTGGATGCGTTTTAGTTTCTTTGTCTTAACATGCGTGGTGATTTTGCATGTGTGTTCAGATAGAATGATGTTTTACAATTATATCATGCATGTGAGTAATAAAGGACAACCCAACTCAATAATATGTATCATGTGAAATAACAAGGAATACAGCTAGCATGTGGAAAGCAAAAAACTAATCATCAGCTAGATCTCATGGATCATCACTAGAATACAATGCAAACTAACATAAAATACTTGTGGTCAGAAGATGTGAATCGATCTGCAACATCCACGGATAGATCGACTACATGCAACCCCGAAAGCTTAGGACAACTGCTGCAAATGGATGATATATTCGCCCCGGTGGCTACACTCGTCCGACCGGCCTAAAAACTGTCCCAAATTGTGCACCCTGGCCTCTAAGCTCCTCTTGTTATCTGATAGACTGAAGATCGGCTCACTGAAGCTTTGAATGGACCCCGGATGAGACCCCCTGGGGGTTTGTGCACTTCTTGGGCTTTGGCAATGCTCCCTGATGATTCCACTGTTGGAATCAGATGATAACTGTGTCAAAATGAGCGCCCTAGTCTCCTTTGTAATGGGTCAGGAGGGTTTCCCCGGATTTGACCCAGTGAGCTCTCTGGAACCCCTGATGTACCTCCCCAAGTGATGTGCACTTCCTGGCTGACTGATGCGCACAAGGAGATTCCTCTGTCGAAATATGATGGATGATGGCTCAAAAGAAGCGCCTTGGCTCCCTCTCAACTGGGTTGGAAGGATATGGCGAGATCTGCTCCGGTCTCGTCCAACTACACAAAACTGTCTCTCAAACCCTTGCGCCCTCACTGGCTGCACTGCGCACTCACTGGCTGCAATGCGCACTCACTGAACTGGGCTTGTAGATCACTGATATGGCACGATGATATACCTAGATGGTACTTCCGATAGGCTAGGGTGTATCTTCCAACACCGAAACTGATTTGTGGTGGTGGTTTCCTCCAGAAATCCACAAAACATATGCCGAGGTCGACTTCCTCCTTTGGAAACTGTTTCTCAATTCACAAATCAATCATAATGAGGAATTAGGTCGAATTCCTCTTCTTATACCTCCACAGATCTAATTTGTCATTGACATCACTTAAGCTAGGTGCCTTTCTCCTAAGTCGAATGTGAAAAACTAATTAAGTCCCCCTTAACACCTTTTTCTTCTATTTCTCCCTTGACTTTGGCTTAAGTGAGTTTTTCTATGCTTTTTGGATTAATTCATTGTTTAGCTCTTTATTCACCCTTATTTCTCCCTTTCTTCCCTGTTTGTGCCTGACTATAGTCTACGAGAACAGATAGACTACTAAGTCATTCCTTGCTGAGGCTATTCTTGGGAACGGGACATCACAGTCAAGTTGCAGTTGCCAGTTGCCAGTTGCACAAATTTTGGGAGTTCGCCATCTTGTCTAAGAGTTTGCTATCTTTAAGGGTTTGTTGCCTTTCTCATGCAAGGTCGAATTTATCTATGTGCTGCGCTTTCTTCAGATTGATGGTGATGTACTTGGATTGAATTCTTCTTAAGAAAAGTTGTTGGGTTTTCTCCCAAGGTTGGGTTTCCTAGATTAAAATCTTGTGTCCACTGTGCATGGCTATCTTTCTATGATTCTGTTGTTTCTGCTGTAATTTTTTATTTTGGTTGATATTCTCAGTGTGTAATTATTCTATGATAACAATGGCATAAATTTATGTTTGAAATCATAAGGAAATAATTATCAGATCTAAAAATTGAAAATTCAACATGGTATCAGAGATTTGTTGATATCTGCCACTACATAGTCACATATCTGAACTCTCTATAAGGTTGTTGGGCATTTATTGGACAATGTTGGGACTTATTTTGCCACAGAACAACTCGCCTTGCCTTAGCGCATCTACTAGTGCTCTCAGGTTAACATTTGGTCAAAGTTGAAATTTTAGGGTTTCAGGCTTGTTGACGTTCTTCAAGTCGTTTTGATTCAGACGTCTTCTTGTCAAGATGGTGTCCAGTCTCAGATTAGAAGACAAGCTGGATGAGAAAGAGTATTTCTTTGTCTCCGCTCTTACAGACACTATTACAGATAGTAGTGATACTTGGTTGATAGACAATGATTCTTCTAGGCACATGACATGTTACCGAGATTCTCTTAGAGATTTAACAGAGAAGGACTCAACATTACAGGTGGAACTTGGAGACAATGCCAAGTATGTAGTGAAAGCAGTTGGAACAACATCGTTTCAGCTTGAGTCGGGAGATTCTCTACACATGAGAGATGTATTGTTTGTACTAGGATTAAAAAAGAACATGCTCTCTATCTTAGCATTGGAGGATAGAGGTTAAAGAGTTGCATTTGTAGATGCCCAGTTTCTTGTATGGCCTAAGGGCTCGAGCATAGACTCAACATGAGTGATTGGTGTTTGAGAGGGAGGACTGTACAGATTATCAGGATGTCCAACCTAGGCATTGGTACATGACAGTATCAGTTTATGTGAATTATGGCATCGAAGATTTGCTCCCTTGCATTACAGGGCTTTGCCAATATTAAGAAGAATGGTTACAGGTATTCTAGAGCTCCATGTAGAGCATGAGGATCGAATTAGGATCGATAGGGTGTTTACAACTATTCATCTTGTGAATTTTATAATCGTAATATTCCATAAAGGATCAAATTAGGATGGTCAGATCCTTTCACAGTTCAACAATTTTGCTCAACAATTAGAAGTTCATATCGTCTCATATCATCAACCATGACAACATCAAGAGCAAAGAATCGTGTGAAGACATTACAAGGCCGAGCAAAGATTTGAAGCCTTTCCATAAATATGCTTTGAGGACAAAGCATTTCTAATGGGGAAGGAAATGTAATAAATATTAATTATAAAAATAAATATAAATAAAAAATAATTAATAATGAAAAGACATGTCTTAACAAAAGAACATGTCTCTTAGTGAAAAAGCACTCCTGCTTAGGTATTTATATGGGGCCCTCATTTGTAATCATCATCCTACTATTGTATCATTTCTCATATATTTATTCAATATATTGTTTTATCCTAAATGGATTTCTTTATATTGTTCCAAATATTTTGGATATTCCATGTATGAACTAACTTGGTTTGTCACAATGAACATGTGTTGTATTTGTACTTTTCTATTTTGTATTATTTGTACTTATTTGGGTGACTTGGTCTATATTGATCACTCACCCACTTTATTGTATTTTATGGGAGACTTGATCAACTTTGATCACTTTCCCCACATTTTTGTACTCTATGTATAGTATTACAAATGAGTGTACAACATGTGTACAGTTTTGACAATCTTCTGTCATACTTGCATACTTACTCTAGTGTTTTATTGTGTGTGAGTATCTCTCTTCTTTTACTGGTGTTGTCCTCACAACACTACCTTGTATGAATAGTCTCCTAAGTTTCTCTAAATCTTTCATTGTTTGATCTTCTTTAGGTTCAACTTCTTAGATGTGCCTTAGGGATAGTGCTCCTTTTGCATGTGCACCATCAGCTAATTTCTAACTTCAAATCTTTTAAACCTTTTTCTTGCATCTGTGTTCTCCTTATACTTCATGATATTCTCTTGCAATCTTTTTTGGACCTGAGTAGATATTTTCTCTATCTATTCTCCAAAAGCCTTTGCGTCATAAATCATCTTCATGTCCACTTGCAAATCTACTAAGTCTATCAATACCTTCAGATTCCTCCCATACATCGTCGTTTATGTAGAAAATACTGATCTGTTCATCGAATTGTTAGACTAAAACTTTGGTTACACCCAATCTCATTGCTTTGGCTTATCTACAACCAAACGTCTTAGAAGGTTTCCTAGACTTTGGTTTAGAACCTCTGTATGTCCATCTATCTAATTCTGGTTCACTAGACTAAATTGTAGATTTGTGTCCATCCTTTGTCACAATGTTCACCAAAATTGACACAAAAATCAATTCTCCCTGTTTGAAGTGACAATCTTTGACAATCTATGGATTTGCACTATCTCCTTGAAGAATATATATGTGCAATAACTCACATCATTGGCTTTTCTCTAAGTTAAAATGTGCACTAACCACAACAAACATTGTGTCAATTCCGTGTTGTGTCGTTGGTAGCTTGATTGCAAAATCCATCGAAATAGCCTCCTACGCCATCTTTGATATTGGTAACGGTGCATATTGTTTTGTGCTTTGACTCTTTCCTTGCTCCATTTGGCAAATTCTCCACCTCTCAACAAATTTGTTCACCTCCTTCTTCATACTTGGTCAGTAATATCTCTCCTCCACCATCCTCTACGTCTTGACACACCCAAAATGTCCACTCAATTTGTTGCTATACTATTCTTTTGTTAGACTTTTCTATATCTTATACTTGAGAATATCCAATTGTTTTCCCTTGGACAAGTAACCATCATGTATGAAGTAATCTGATTGTGTTATCATGTCCTCCAATACTTGATTTTTGCACATCTATGCAACCTTGAATAAATTTTGGAACACTTATGCATCTCCTTGAGATGTTTGAAGCCTCCCATCCTGTACTTAGTTGTTGCTACCAATAGTGATCTGTTGCTTAGAGCATAAGCCACCTTGTTCTCTTTTCCTGCATTGTGCTTCACCATGAACTATTGCTCTGCAAAAAATCTACCCACTTTTCATGTTGCTAGTTCAACTTTGCAGATGTGTTGATAAACTTCAGCAATTTATGATCTGTGTACAAAACAAATTCCTTTCATCAAGAAATAGAGCCTAAAATGTTTTAATGCTTGTACTTTTGCATAAAAGTCCAAATTTTGAGTCAAATACTTACTTGCCTCACTGAACGTTTGACAAATGAATGCTATCGAGTCTCGACCTCCCTTCCTGTCTCAATATTGCACCAATAATCACTGTGCTTGCATTACAATCCACTTTGAATACTTTATTAAAATTTGGTAGTGCTAATATTGGTGCCCCCTATTATCTTCCTCTTTAATTGCTCCAAAATATGATGCATTCCTCCACTCCATTGAAATCTGTGTGCTCTTATGTAGAGTGTGATCAACATGCTTGATTGCACTGAAATTCCCAATGAACTACCTTTGAAAATGTTGCGAAAATTCCTCACCTCAGTGGTCTTATGCAATGTGGGCCAATAGAAAATCACTTTTACTTTCTCTAGATCCATGTAAAAGTCTTCCTTGGACACAATGAAGTGAAAATATACTAACCTATCCTTAAAGAATTTGCATTTCTTCAAATTGATATTCCAATCCTTTTTCGTTAAGATTTCAAATACCGTTGTTAGATGTTGTAGGTGTTCTTTTCTCATACTACTGCAAATCAGAATATCATGCAAATAAACAGCTACCAACTTATCAATGCATGACCTCAAAACTTTTGCGGTCAGCCTCATGAAGGAACTAGCTGCACTAGTCAGTCCAAACGGTAGAACTAACCTCTTGTACAGTCCATACTTGATCTTGAATACAATCTTCCATTCATCCCCTTTTTTATTTGAATATAGTAAAAATATATCCTTCAAGTCTATCATTGAAAAGTATCTAGTGCCACTCAAACTATCCATCAAGTTGTTCATTCTCGGGAATGGGAACCTGCACTGATTGTGATTTAGTTAATCACTCTAGAGTTTGTACTCATCCTCCACAATCTATCCTTATTTGGTGTGATCAAAGATGGAACTACATATGGGCTTATACCTAAGTTGCATGAAACGTGGAAAAGTGTACAAGTTTTTGAAATGGGAACGCCTAGAAATGTGACCCCCCAAAATGGGTACGTAGGGGAAATGCGATATATAAAAATACAAAAGATATAAATATATAGTTTACATTATCTTGCAGGAAAACAAGCAAGAAAATAAGAATGATATACATAAATGAGATTTTAGAAGGAAACCCATGCCTATATTAACTCTCATAGATGATTACATGATGCAAAATTCCATAGCTTGGTGGTCTCGCCTAATGCCAATCCGATACCCTCATACATGATAGAATCCAGTGGAAACTCTACAATCAAATCGACCTCGAAATCCTAAAAACTGTTAAGTTTGCAAAATTTCGAATGGGATATGAAATTTGTTGATGATTGCAGCTTCATGAGACATTCTCCAGATCGTACTCCTTTGGACTGAGTTGAGATGATCTGTGAGAACGCCTCTGTGATAGGTGAGTCGTACTCCTCTGGATTGAGTTGAGATGACTTGTGTTGGTCTCTTGTCGTGCTCCTCTGGACTGAGTTGAGATGACTTGAGATGGTCATTTGTCGTACTCCTATGGACTTAGTTGAGTTGATCTGTTGAGAGTGACGTCCCTTGTGGTTGAGCACATGTGGACTTGTCCCTAGTGGTAGAGCACTAGAGGATGTGTGTGAGACCCCTTGCTATATTATCAAAGAGTAAGACTATTGTAAAACCCTAATTTGTATTGTGAAGGGTACAAGTTGGCCCTATTGTGTAAAGACAATTAATATTATGTAATAGACTAATTGTATTATTGAGTTGTACAAGTCAGCCCTATTGTTCCAATAGACACGACTATTCATTGAGTTAGGTCATGTATTTATTAGTGAATGATCCCCATTGTGGATCATTCATATCATTCATCTCATTCTCTCACAACGCATACTTGGAGAGCTGAAATTTAGTGCACACTCTTTTCTATGCGCTATCCTTCTTGGTCATAGAGCACCCTATTGTATGCGCTAGGATTTTTCTGTGGAGAGAGTTCTTCTCTTGGCAATATAGTAAAGGGTTGCTGGGTTTTTCCCTTGTTTGAGAAGGGTTTTCCTAGGATAACTTCTTGTGTCTTGTGCATGGTTATTCTTCTTGTGATCTTGGTTTACTACAACTATTGTGTTGCTGCATTGTTTATGGTTCAAGTTCATGCTAAATTGAAAAGAAACTACATGTGCTTGAGTCACCATTAAAAATTCAACAAAATTTTACTTTCTCCATATGAAGTTAGATAAGGTTGGAACCACTCTCAAACATCCTAAAATAATTAATGGTAATGTTAAAAAGTTAAGTAAAAGTTGACATTCTCCTTTATCTTACCTTTAGAATTTAATATTACCATTAATTACCAAGGTGGAAAACTCCTTAGAGATCAATCCCTTATCTCTATTTTCTCTTAAAGGGTCATTGGCACAGACAATTTGATATTTTCCTATGGGTCGGTCGCTCCTCATGGGCACTTGGGTGAGCTCGAAAACTTCCAAAAAAGTGCTTGAAACATCATTGGAAATGGCTGAAACGCTCTGGGAATGCTGTCGGTCGTACCGTATGGCATTTCCAAATTTGGAAAAGTCGTATGTTACGGTCGACAACATTTCCAAGGTGTTTCATACCCATTTCAACATTTCTAAGCATTTTGGGTACTGGTATGTGGCCAAACTAGGTGTTTCTTGCAACTTAGGATTATACTATCTTTGATCATCCATTTGACAACTCACCAACTTACTATTTCAATTCATGCTCGCCATTGGACTTTTTTGGTGCATTGCTTGATTTTAAGGCAATTTGGAAACGCCATATGGTATAGTCAACGACGTTTCCAAGGTGTTTTGTACCCATTTTGATGTTTTTGGGTGTTTTGGGTACTAGGACCTGGCCAAACTTGGTGTTTCTTGCATCTTAGGATTATACTATTTTTGATCATCCTTTTGACAACTCACCAACTTACTTGTTCAATTCATGCTCTCCATTGGACTTTTTTGGTGCATTGCTTGATCCTAGGAGTTGCCTTAGCACACCCACATTGTACTAACACTAGTTGTGCCTTTTCGTCCTCTCACCCCTCATTTTGCATGATGCCTTTACTAGTGAATTTTTTCACTACCCATGTGATTTTCATCACAAAGAGATTTGGATATGGTGTTCACTTGGTTCCTCGTATTGTTGATAACATGTACAATGATGTGCTAGAGGATTTGATGGTGTTTTGCTTGGTATTACTTTCTTATCACACAGAGATAGCATTACACTTGATCATGTGATGTTCTAGTCTCCACTCCTTGTTAGATGATTGGATATGAGGATATATGGATCCCTTGCTGGAATGCCTTGGTAGTTTGGGGCCAAGTGGACATTGCATTCATCACTTGAGATTGCTCTATCTTCTTGCAGAGACACAACTCTCGAGGCATCTTCACAACTCTCAAGGCAGTGGTCACAACGCTGTAGGAAATTCAGGTCCTTTCTATATGCTCCTGTTCAATCAATGCCATACCACGTCATAGATCTTGAAGCACTCAACCATCTCAAACATTTGGAGGCACATGTCACAGATTTTGATGTGGTTATCCTTATCCTTGATGCATTGGTGGGGCTCTTGATGACTTGGCATATGGGTTCATTGCAGATTTTGACTTACACTTACTTGGATCCACTACTCCTCATGCTTTCCTGGTCCACATGTGCGATTTTGGGGATTATTGTATACACATGTTGGGGAATATTGTTGGATTAAAGGGGGCTGTCCCTTCTTTTCATGGAGATGGTTGAGAGTTATTCACATTCCAGATGTTGAGACCTTGTATCATGGATCCACTTGCTTGATTTGAGGATGACGTCCCCTTTGGAGGTTACTTCACACATTTTATCAAGCTTGTTGATGGGATGTCTCTCCTTGGAGAAGATCTAGGAGCTTCCAAACCCTAGATCTAGGACTCATTGCATATGTTGAGGGCGTCCTAACTTCAGGAGCAATTATCTTTTGACAGAGTGCCCAAATGTTAGCTGGATTAGTGCCGTTAGATGAAAAGTGGTCACAGGATTTCCAAATTGTGGTTTTAATAGAATTTCCAACAAAAAATGATGCAGTTATGGTGCTTTTAAGATTTTCCACCGGAGAATTTTCGTCGCAATTTTGGCCACTCGTTAGAGGAATGCCTGACCTTTTTGGCTTGAGCGTTTTGGTTATTTGGGTAGTTTATTGTTGATATATGCCCATGGTGAAGAGCACCCTATCTCTTGAGTCCACATGGTACATGTTTTATGCATCTAATTGAGGTCATCCACTCTTGGCAACTTCTATTCATTGCTTGTTGGGACATTTCACCTTGGAGAGATACACATCCACCTTGGAGGAGATCTAGGAGGTTTTCATTGCATGCTTTGAGGAGTTGGTTGTGGATCTATCCACTTGGAGGCCTTTGGAGCCTAGACATTGCACCTTTGACTTATCTGAAGAAAATCTGAGGTCCTAACAGGCTGCCAGCTAGGTCTGTCTTTGACCTGAGATTGGCTCTAATTTTCAACTGTCCAACTGTTCTTTGCTGCTGTTTTATAACAGCAAACAGTTCAGTAACTTTTCTACTGGTTTGTTACGGTTATATATGCATTTAAGGTGCCCTTGCATGTAGTTTTAGTAGCCCATAGGTTAGCACATGCATACCTAAAAATATATAACACACCTCTAGAGCTTTACAACTATTATAATGCTGTTCTAAACTCTAGCATGCATGAAATTAGGACACAAGTGTTTTTGGTCAACACGACCCTGGATAAAACCCCCCTGGGGAAAACGAGTTTGGAATGTAAGTCTATATAAGTGATGTAATAAATGTGAGATACAACAAGTACAAAAAAATAAATGAACCTGATACAATGGTAGCCCCTCTCAAGCTGCTATACATGTACAAGAAGGTGAATGCGCCCAAGCATAGTGCGCCCTTCTCACTTGTTGCTCAATCCCACTCTAGCCTTGCGCCCTTGCTCCTTATTGCTTTGTAGAAGAAACCCTTGCACACAAATATGCTCTTGTGTGCTACCTCTCCTAGGAAACAATCCAAATAGTAATCAACCAAGTATAAGACCTTCCCACTCGGTGTGCGCCCTCCTCCAAGCAAGTATGAACACCACAAATAAATGGGAGCCAAAGCCTCCTAGAGCCCTCCATGGAAGGAGGCGCCCTTGCTGCCCTCATCCTTTGCTTCCATTCCGATCTCCATTGCTCTCCTCTAGGTCTCCAAGACAACAAAAGAGTGAATGAGCCCCCTTGGGCCCTATGCGCCCCTGTTGAACCTCCATAAGGAAACCTAAGAGATGGATGGTTAAGATCTCTCCATCCATTCTCTAATCAAAGCTTGAGATCATCCCACAATAATCTCACAAACAAACCCACTTTGGGTTAAGTTCCCTAAGTTCACTTTTTGTCCCCTCATTCACCCACTTAGTGAATAATTAGTCACTTTTGTCTTAAGTTACAAAAAGTCAACTTTTTGACTTAAGTGAAGTCAAAGTTGAATTAGACATAAAGTACAAGGTACATAGTCCCAATGTATTTCCCACTTGCGGTTAGAGACTCAAAACCACAAGGGGACCACTTCCCAAGGTACCCAAATCTCAACATTATCTTCTTCCTTCTTTGATGGGGACATCCCGCACTCTTTACTTATATGTTAGATCTATGGTTTTCACATGAGATTTTTTTTTTAATTGTAAAGGAAGTTGAGCTAGGCTCTATATAAAGAGGATCCCTTCCTCATTTGTACTCATGGTTGGATTTTTTGAGCTTCCACTCCTTGGAGCTTTATTGACATATCTTTCTTAGAGCATATGTGATGTATAAGGGCTTTTTCTTTGTGGGAGTTGGTGTCAATTCTTGAAGATCTTTTATTTTGGTTTCTATTTGGTGCATAAAGATCGATTGTGAATGCTCAAGTCTTCTATAGGCTAACAAGATCGATCCATTGAAGGGTAATGCTACCACTTAGAAGGAAGACGGTTTGGGATAACTCATCTTCTTCTTTCTTTGTTAGTTTGATAATTATTTGATTCCTTGCTTTGTCTATCCATCTAGGAACCCTAGCAAAGGTATTGAGTACATTTATTAAGCTATAGTTGATCTTGTTGGTGAATGTACTCCCTTGAGGACCCCTTCTTGTAAGGCCTTGGTCTTCATAGTTTATCTTGATTAGATAAGAGACTATTTTCCCCCTTTGGTTCTAGTCTCCTCATCCTAATCCTTAGATAAAATGGATCAATTTTGAAGAGGGGTTTTCTTCTTGTCCCCATAAGCCCCCTTTGATTCATCTTGACTCCATTGCCCTTGTTGGATTTGGCAATAATCTCTACTTCCTTCCATCACCTCTTTTATATCCCAAAAAACACAAGAAACATTGTTTTATTAAATCTAGTCTCACTTCACCTTGTGCCTCATTGATTAGCATTAGTAATCCTACTAGGGACCCCCCTTGAGCTAGAGGAGAGCTGGCCTAAAGTGAAGATGATAGGTTATTTAGGTGACAATGATGATTGTCATATTAGTTTCTTCTTTTGTTGTGCCTTGTGGATTAGGGCTTTTATCATCAAGTACAATTTGGGAGGTAACAAGTCCCATTGACCTACTTTTGTGGTCATTCTATGGACATTAATATAATTTTCTTATCTGGTCAATGGGACTTGTTAGTGGGCCCAAGCTCATAGGCAGGCCTATGCTTATACTTGACTAAATCACTGGCAAAAGATCAGGTTGCCACTCATAAACAATAGTCTTATATTAAGTAAAATGACAGATTTTTAGAATAACTATTACACAGTCGTGACTCGTACTCTCACCCTAGCTAGCTAATGTGTTTCATGAGAGCGCATACTCATATATAAATACAATAAAATGATTCCAATGTCTCTAAGTATAGAGCGACAACTTCCTAAGATATTGGAAAACAGTTCAAAACAGACTTGATGCCTTAGCTTGATGATTCGCCCAGCTCCATGGACTTGGTATATTAGCCAACAGATTGTCCCTTTTTTCCAGATTCCACGGTTCATTGGTTAGATTACCACCTGCTTGTGTACCCATTTCTATTTTTATAATTTCCACGTGCTTATTGGTAAAGTCACCGTAAAGATGCTGAATATCACATTAAAACTCACGGGTACACGTTAAACGTTTTATGCTGATATCATTTTAGCGCTGGGATTGACATTAAGTGCTGGGACTGATATTATATGCTGGGACTGATATATATCAAGTGCTGAGACTAATATTATATGCTGATTGGTGAAGACTCACGGACACATATTACATATGCTGGAGGTATTTTAAATTAATCTCCTTGCTGATATATTTCCACGTTGAATATATTCACATTAATTTCCCTCGCTGATATGCCTTCATTGTTCTTGAAATCCTTCATATATCTTCCAAGGAAACCTGGAATTTATTATTGACATTGCAGTGTCTGACAATGTTAAATATTTAGGTGGTTCTGAGCTATTACATGCCTAATTCTGTAGCAGGCTGCTACAGGGATTCTGCAGCAGATTGATTTGAAAACT
>ML777429.1:1419893-1462911 GCA_009831015.1 Picea engelmannii | reverse complement strand
GGCTTCTTGGCAAAATTTAGTAGGTGAAGGCTTTTAAAGCTAGGACAATAACATGTGCTAGACTTCCTAGGGTTTTAAGCAAGTAATTTCATAATCTTAATGTAAATGCAAGATAAACATAACCATAACCATTCAATTAATAAAAATTGCAGAAATTTTACTTACATACATCAAGAATCATCAAGCAAAACTCTAGTTGAACACTTCCACCAAGAAAGTTGCCAAAAATACTCTAAATTTAGCCTCCTTCAACAAGTGCACCTAAAATTTCAGCCTAGTAACCCTAGATAGGGCACAAATTTCAGACCTCACTAAGTGTGAGTGAAAGATGATGAATAATACAAGGGCTAAAACCCTTATTTATACAATATCAATGATCAGAATTAGGTCAAAAAGGCCAACATGGCCAGTTACATGTAATATCCAGTTTTTACATTAAATGTCATAATAAGACCCTAAATCAAGTTGTAAAGATGACATCATGCCCTTTTAGGGTGTTGTTAGGCCTTCTTAGGGCAACGTTGGCCTCCATGATTAAAACGGTAGGCCTCCTTGGGCCTCTGGATCCTGCCACATGTGCCACTTGGCACACAACTGCCTCCAAAGTGTCCAAAATGCTGGGTGATGTCATGGGCCTTTCAAGGTCTACATCATGGTGAGAAGGGCAAGACCCCCCTGGGTCCAGGCCTGCCAGGTTGTCCCTGGTGGAACGTCCTCTCTCGCTGGTGCAAACCCCTGATCTGTCTATACCCCTGGCTGGGGTCTCAACATCCATCTGGTGTGATTTTAGCCCTATGGAGGTCCGAACTAATCATCTCCCCATGTGTACCTGTCCATCGGATGTGGCCCTGCAACATCAACAAGTACGCCTTCCATGGGCTCATAAGTCACAAGGATCATAGCAATGTCAATCACATCTAATAATCAAGTTATTTAAACATGTGCATGAAACCCCCTTTCCCAGACAAGTGCTCAAAGACATTATGCTATTCTACAAGCCAAGTTTGGAGGGGACGTTAGGATGCCCTATTGGGCTAGTGCTCATTGGATGTGGGATGTTTCCGGGTGAAGACAAATCTAGGCCATGTAAGTGGATGAGGTGGTAAGGGATGTTTGGGAAATGGGTGCAGTGATAACAAGGAAATGTATGGCTTACCTGTGGGTGCCTATGTAGAGGGTGAGCTGCACCTTGTCATGGATGCAAATGGTTCCAAGCCCATTCATGCCTTTTATCTTTTATTCTTATTTCTTTTTCTTTCAAGAGACTAGTTAGGGGACATTGCCCTGGCATGGTGACCAGTGGTGACAATGTTACCCACAAGCACTTCACAAAAATGAGAAGGTTGGCTTGTGATGAGACCCCCCTTCTCTTGTCTATGCCACCAAGAGCCACTACCCTGGTGTGGTGACCAGCTGAATGGTAGTGTCATACCGCTACATGCCCATGGACCTAATAGGCTGGCTCGTGATGAGACCCCCTATCCTCCAACTAGGTCTTGATTTATTATTTTTTGGGGTCCCTTTGTTTCTTGCTGAGAAGCCTTTTATTGCTTTCTCGGGGATCCCTTGGCGAAGCATCTGAAGGTTTCATTCTTTTGGCTTTTATCTTTTGCCAGCTACTTTTACCCTCTGGGCCTTTAGCCCCTTCTTCCCACAAGGTAAGGTACAACCCTTTGCTAGCTTGGCAAACCCAATGCCCATACCAGTGTATGGGATGGATGATAGGGAAAAAGATGAAAAGTGGTAAGTATGGTGGGAACAAATGATGACCTTTCATGAACCCCCCCCAGTGGCAACTCAAACCCTATGGGAACCAGCTTAATAGGGAATCCTGTCATTCCCCCCAGGTGTGGTCAAGTGGAAAGGCATAAGGTCCAAGCACACGTTAGAAGTAAAAAGAATTAAATGCACATATCCAAATGTTTTGAGAATCAGAGTGACACATACCATGATACCTGGACTCATTACCTCATGGAGCAAGACCCATTTTTGCTGAAGGACCAGGCCGATGGGATGGATGCTGCTGTTGTTGACAAGGTGGAGGCGCTGAAGAAGAAAAGGACGGGCCCTCCAGGGCTAGGCTCAAGTCGATCTGGCTCTTGGTACTTCATGTCTAGGACCCGTGGTCCTCGAGACATAATCTCCTTAGTTATCCCTAGGCTAGGGGATAACAAAACTGATATAATATATTTGGATGTCCCTTGGCATCTTAGTTCCAAAATTGTGGAAAATTAGTTGTTTAGTGTTAGCATACATTTTTGATTGGTATTGGAAATCCTTGGTTGTTGAGAAAGTTCGAGAGTCAGATCCTTGCGGACTTTGTTAGTATATAAGGCTTACTTGTGTAATAAAGTCACCTTAGTGACTTAGGCTATAAAAGTTAGGGTTTCGAGTATTATTAGCTTTTATGGTTTTCAACAAATAAGACTTCTTGAACTCTTTATAAGAAAGGTGAATCTCTTTGTAATAAATAGACTTCTTGAACTCTTTATGAGAGAGGTGAATCTCATTGTAATAAATGCACTGATTATACATAATAGCAATGAGTGTTATTGTGTAAATCTGTCTCATGTGCTCTGTGATGTAACTCTATGTAGTGTTTTTGCATGTAACGATCTAGCTTATTTCTTGTTACAAGGTATTGGAGTAAGTTTGTTATCTGATGTAGCTGAAGCTCATGTTTGAGGGATAGAAGCTCATAGAAGTATTGGAGCCGTCATTGTCTGCTGTATGAGATTAAGCTGCAACCATCATTTTCAATGTAAGAGCTGGCACAACTAAATGATAGTGCTGCTAGGTTATCCATCAAGGAAAGGAGGAGCCGTTGGTTGAAGAGAGTTGTTGCTGTCAAAAGATCAAGCCAATAGAAATGCTGTGAGATGCTAGAGTTAAATGAGCTGCCACGAATTGCTTACATGCAGCCTGCAGCCCATGAAGAGTCCAGTCACGAGGGATAGAAGCAACCTTATGTCCATCCGTTGCCATACAACCATTGTAGGATTTGTACATCTACTGTACCTCCAACCTGGGAAAATTTTAGGGATCCATACTTATCTTAAAGTGTAGAAACCTTGGTGAATCTTACTAAATCTTAAAATGTCAACTACAAAATATTTGGCCATAACTTTGTAAAACTATTCAAATTTCCAAGGGTTTTATATAGTTTCTCAAAATTTTTGGTTAATTTTGAGTAAAATGTTTTTATTCTATATAATTTGGGTGAATCATTTTTAGAAAAAGTGGAAATTGGACTCTTTTTGGAAAACACATGTAAAATTAGTCCATGGGTGAAATTTAGCCCCTAAAATTTTTCTTGCCTCCAACCGCTATTTTAATAATCTGGTACAGTTTCTCAAATTGAACCATACAACCACCCAATCTGGATTGCTGCAACCATGCAATGTGCATGCAGCCTTACACTAGCTTGCCTCTGGTGCTAGCATATGTTTTTGTAGTTCATTATTTCTGTTCTTTTAAATTTCCAGTTTCAGAGGGAATAGATGTAAACATTGGGTTTTATAGCAGTTAATATATGTTCAAAATTTGCAGTTCAACATATATTCTGTTACAGATTTGAGTATTCAGATCAAGCAACAGAGTAGTTTGTGTTTTCTTTATTCTCTGATTAGGAATTTAAACATGGAAATGGCACAAGAAAAATACTTTGTTTTCAATTTCCACACCTGGAAAGTAAAAATTTGGATGTAGCTGATGGACAAAAGCTTGTGGGGACTAGTAAAAGGTATTGAGCTATCACCTACAGATCCCAATAAATTACTGGAATGGCAGAGCAGAAATGATAAAGCCAAAGCCATTATTGGCCTTGCCATATCAGATTCAAAATTACATCATATAGATCTGGAAAAATCATCCAAGGAGATCTAGGATAATCTGAATTTACTATTTGGTGCAAAAGCGGCGAATGCAAAATTTTCTCCGAAGCTACAATTATTTTGATTCCATATCTCTTCGGAAGTCACTATGTCTATCCGCATACGCAATTTGAGATCTCTCATCACATAGCTAGCAGAAGTCAAAGCTATAGTGGAGGAAGAGGATTCCAAAGCCATCTTGTTAAATAGTCTATTGTCTAAATACAACAATGTTATTTTTACTCTTAGTCAAATGTCTTCACAAACTCTGGAAGACATGATTGCTGCTTTCTTAGCTGAAGAAAAGAGAACCATTGCAGGTGATATAGAAGATGATCCTCCACCTGAGAGTACATTATACTTGAGATACAATTGTAGCAAATCAGCTAAAGACAATGGGGAGGTGGGATGTTATTATCGCAAGAAAAATGGGTCATACAACGTAAAACTGTAGATTTCGAACCAATGATGTTCTCAAGGGAAAGCTCAAGGACAAACCACATGTAGCTAATGTAGCCATTGTTGAAGATCCACTGAATGTAGACTGTTATCCCCAATTCTTAGGGATACCTAAGGAGATGATGTCTCGAGGCCCTCTGGTTGCAAACATGGAGTACTGAGAGACGACTTGACCAACAGTGTCCACTTCCACAGACAGAGAGCTGCTTCACCACCACAGTTCCAGGATCATCGTGACGGTATCCACCACATCAATTGGCTTTCAGAAGACATTGGGTCTTGCTCTATGAGTTACAAGCCAGGTATTATGGTCTCATTTCAATATTTGAGGCATTTGAGTTTTTGTTGCATTTTAAATTGCTTTTGATTGCTTGGAAATTATGCTCTTTGCCTTGTTTCACCTTCGTGGTTGTCATTGTGCCCTAGTAAGTGGGTCACCCTTAGGGATAGACTTGCTACTGGGAGGTCCTCTTGACGAGTCATCGTTCCATTCCTGACCATACTTGTCACTTTCCACACTTCATTCCCTCATCTCCTTACCTTTTGGGATCTTCGGTTGTACTGACCCAAGAAGGGGTCGTCCCTCATTTCATGGGAAGAAGGGGCTGAAGGCCCAGAGACTTGTAGCTTGAAAAAGATAAAAGCTAATCATGAACCTTCTAGATGCTTGCGCAGGGATCCTGAGGACAATGAAATGTCTCTCATAAGAAATTGATGGGACCCGTAAAAAAAATAACTAATACAAAATGCCAACCATGGAGGAGCATGTGTGGGGACTGTTTTTCATGCTTAGGTAGAAGACCTACACATGGTTTCCAACTTGGGGAAGCATGATGTGACTAGGGTAAAGTAAAGGTGGGCACTGCTTTTCATGCTTAGGTAGAAGCCCCACCTTGGCTTCAACATGGAAACATCTTAAAAGAACAAAAGGCAATAAATGGGCTTGGAAAAAGGTTGCATTGAAAACGAAGGTGCAACACACCCTCTACAAAGGCACCCATAAATGAGATACTACGGTCCCTTGTATGTCATGAACCCCATGCCCAAGAGTCTTTCCCCCATCCATGTCACTTTGCCCACATGTCTTAGAGGGGCCTGCTTGGAAAACACTCCTAAACTTGAGGTACTATTCACCCAATAGGTCGCTTTGTCAACCCTCCCATACCTAAACTTGGCAAATTGCGTAGGGTCTTTGAGCACTTGTTTATTTTGATGAGGTAGTTTGGATGTACATGCTTAGATGGCTCTTTTATTGATTTGATTTACTTATCATGATGCATTTGAATTGAGATCCTTGGAGGGCGTATTCATTGTCTTTGTAGGACTTAGTTGATGGACAAATTTGGAAGAACAAGCCTAGCTTGGGCTTCCTTGGGGCTTGAATCCCACAGGTTGGATACCAGGGCGCACACACTGGATGATGATGACATGGCTTTGGAGGCCTAAGAGACACCCTGGAGGATCTCATCTCGCCCCTACAATCCAAACGACTTGCCTTTGGAGGGAAAAACATCACCTTTGAGGGCTCAACATCACCCTAGGGATAGGGTTTGGTGGTGGTTGAAGACACTTGGCATGTTTTGAAGGAGGGAGCCCTTGGATCATAGAGGAGAGGCTTGGTTTGAAGACACTTGGCCTTTGGAGGCCTAACACACTCATCTCCAACTCAACGACTTGACCTAAAGTGCCAAAACGTTGCCCCAAGAGGGTGACGTCATGTTTCTAGGGCATATCTTATGTGCAAATTATGAATTAAAAAATGTTATTGTGGCAAAGGGGCAAGAAAAAGGGAAAAGTTACCCTTATCTTGTGGTTTACCCTTTGAATGTGGACAAACTGTGTTTTAGAGGATTTGTATAAATAGAGATCATCTCTATTTCATTTTCATATAGCTCTCTCACTTGAGAGAAGACACTCTTGGTTGAAATTTGCGCCCTTCTCGGGCATTTGATTTATCTCTCTCTCTCTCTCTCTTTGTGATATGGTTTCTATCTTGTCTAATGAAGTGAAGTGGTGCACTACTCTTGGAGGCTCTTTGTCTTTGCTTTGATGATGAAAATTGATTGGTAACTAGCGTTTTGTCTTGGCATTTATTTCTTGTTGCATGGTTGTTATTGGCTAGCTCCTTGGAGGAGTATAAGGATTTACAGCCTCCACCAAGTTTTATCATTATTGTTTGTTGAAAAAGCTATTGCAAAGGTTGCTAGGAGGAGTAAAAGGGTTTACACCCTCCTAGACTTTACCTTGTTAGGGTTGCTATCTCAAGGGAGTAAAAGGGATTACACCCTTTGAGATTTAGTAGACCTAACATAATACAAGAAGACTCCACAACCCATTTGGAAAGGCACTAATTTTTATTGCATTGGAGAAATAAATTCATTGTATTGGAAGATTAGCTTATTAGCTTGAAGATGGTTAAATCAGCTTATTTCGATTATAACCAAGTAGTGGAAAATAAGACGGTGGAGTAGCTACAAATATTTTTTTTCTCCAGTTTGTTAATCATGTTTATATACACCTTGCAAACTATTGAAGCAAATATGAATGGGATGGTCATTAATCTTGACCTTGAAATTTATGGAACTATTTTTACTTATTTTTACTTATTTATACTTTTTTACTTACCCATATCGTGGAGTCTGCATCTTCTTTTTGATTTTCTTGAGTTGTGAGTTACAAAGAGGATAAAAGTAAGTTCATGGAAGGGTGTGCTTGGTAGTTAATGATGAGAGAATTAACATATGTATGACATGTGTACGGTAGTCCCAGCATCTTTTTGGATGCTTGAAATGAAACAAAATTAGTGTTAATTCTTGAAGTGACATAAGTGGTCAATGGTTCTGTAAAAAGGTCCTTGTACATTTAAATCAAAGGGACTGCCTAATGCATCTTGAAGAAAAAGGAATTGTATAAGAAGAAAAGGAAAGGAAAACAAAACTAGGTCAACCACAAAGCAATGATAGCCAGAGCTCAAATCCTCAACACAAAAGAGACGACATGGATGAAGCCCAGAATGACATGTCACCCATCCTAATCTTAAATTGGTTATTTTTATCAAACTTAAAGAGAATAGGGGTATTTTTGTGTAATCGAAATTACTTATGTATCTTCTTGTGCGTGACTTGTCGTAGGGTGGCTGTCAGATGTTATATTAAAATGTTACATTTTTGGGTAACTTACTTGTGTTCATACTGTTGGAAACAATGTTACTACTCACTGATGTATGCTTTGATATGTTGATTGTATGCATTCCACATCTCTATGTTTTTAACCATTAATTTTCCTGCCTTTTCCATGTGTGTGCCAGGTGAAATATTGCTTGTTATAAGATAAATTTTGTCAAATATTTCAGTGTGGTTGCTTTGCTCTGCCTCTGGAAGTGGCACTACCTTTTTGCTTTTAATGGAACATCGGGGTCTTGTGCTTTGCTTCCTCATACCACAGTCGAAGCAATGATATATAAATTTAATAATTGAAGTCTAGGACAAATTTGCATGATGAGTTTAATATTTATACTTTGTGATGTTTAGAGGCATCATTTCGCTGATATCATTTTGGTTGTCTTCTTATAACACAGATTCTGAGTTGGGAGATACAAGGTCTGTAGCAGAGGCTCTTGCGAGAGTTAAGGAAGGTGGGATGGTGTATTTTTACAATTTAATTAAACTCTCTTTGTTGCATCTAGATTCTAGAATATAAAGCTAGGAGCTCTTATTATCTGCTAAGTTTTTGTTTTCCTGTTGTTTTAGATTATAGTAGTATGAGCTGTTATTATTCCTTTCATCTTTTGCCATCCCTCTTTCCTTTCTTGATTGCATGGAGACAAAGCTTGGTTATTCTCATGAGACTATCTCTACAGCTGAAACGGCATTAGAGACAGTAGATGAAGGGGCAGAGCAAAGACGTCAAGATAGGGTTTACGAGATGACTGAAATCGAGGATTTACAGGGCGCTCGTAGTCTTCCCTACGCCCCTCTCTTCATCAAGGTGAAATCTTAGAATTTATGCCGCTTCCTTAAAATATGACTGGCACCTGACTCACAAACTTATAGCTGAATCTATTGTTTTAGGATCCTCGCCAATATTTTGATTCACAGCAAGCTAATGCAGTCAGAGCTCTAGGAGAAACAGGATCTTCAGGAAATATAATTGCTGGACAATATGATGCTGATCAAGTTTATACTTCTCTAAGACAACAAGTCTTGGAGATAAAAAAGAAGGGCTTGAATGATCCAATAATCGGTCCTGATGTGGCTCTTAAGGTAACTTCAAGATTCAGTGCACTATATGTTACCTTAGTTAATCGAGGAAATATTCCTAGAAGAAACTCTCTTGGTTAATTAATGGCAGCTGATTGTTGATGTTATATGTTTTTACTTAAAGTTTATTCTAAAGACTGCCATTGCAAGCAGCAGATAAAATTTTAAAGGGTGCAAGGAATCAATTTCATGCCAATAAATATTTCCTGGGAGCTTATATTTTTTGAATGATGTTACTTGTATTTGTTTGAACAGGAAATTTATTTTCCAAACAAAAGGTTTGTTTGAAGTAAACCAAAGTAATTGCTTCAATTTCTATACATGAGCTTATCGCATAGAGCTTGAAGCTTTCTTCCCAATTCTAATTTTCTGAGCCATGATAGAGATATGGTTGGATCGATTGTACATTGTGTTGAATGTGGATTTTATTGATGTCATGAGTTTAAAGTAAGGATGTTGGAATGGAGTCGAGTATGTGTGCACATGACTTAAATAAATAAGAGACCATAAATAGCAATATTCATGATAAGATGAAGAATTATATTGCTGTTATTATTGAACACAACAGTCTACATAGTAACATAGATGCATATTGTCGCCGCCTAATCCACACCTCGGGTCACGTGGAAGAAATCTTCAATCCATTGGGTGCAGCCTTGGGGGTGAGTCTTGAGTCGGGTTGTTGTCACTTGATAACTCGACTCCTCCATCTAGGCTAACTCCTAGTGAAGCCAAGGGGGGATAGTCCCTAATAAAATAATCTAAGGTTGGTTAAAGCTAAGTACACAAAATTCTACGAGTTAAATGAAACAAGAGTAAGTACTAATCTAGCATCATATAATGACATATGAAAAGAATTGCTTATGCGAATGATAATAAACAAATGAAAGTACTTCAAAGCAAATGATAATAACCAAATGAAATGCTCGAAGGAATTGATAATAAGCAAATGGAAATATTGTAGACCAGTGCCAAAGTAAAATCCGTATTGCTGCAAGATAAATGTGTTGTGAAATGCTCTTGGTAAGTTTTATTAAGTTAAGGGGTTTCACTTGGATTTAGATTTGTTGAGTGAGGTGGACCGATGGTGCAAATCCACTCACGATTGCAGGAGATTATAAGTGTGAAAATGGAAGGTCTAATCTATCATGTGTTTTCTTTAAACTATTATCCGTTGAGTGGGTACAAGCGCGACTACAAGGATTTCCAACGCGGAGAGAGTGAATCCTAAAGTATCACCCTGAATTCACAAGCAACTTGCCAATATGGATCCCGTATTGAGCAATAATGACAAAAGGTTTTCCCTAGTCAGACTACTCCACACAAATCAAGCCCCTCTCTGAATCATTCCAAGATCAAGCAATGCTTGCGAGGTCGAGAGCATAACAGGGCCTTGACGGGGAAGGTTTGTTACTTTGCAAAACTGAAATAACTTGGAATAACTGAAAATGAAAGTTAAGCTAATTAATCTAAAACATAAACTAAATTTTTTGTTGTGCATGGGTTCGTTTTAGATTGATTTTATCTTTTTAAGTTAGCAAAAATGGACACATGCAAAATGAAATGCAAAAATGAGACAATCCCCTCGGTGGTAGGGGGCTAGTGGGAAATCCCACTGTTTCCTTCAAGTTGCAATCTTTTAGAAGAATGTTTGCTGTCTAAGGCCGAGATCAGCCAAATTTACAAAATGATGAGATAGAGTGATTAGAAGGAAGATCGGATGCCTTGGGGGGTCCCAGATGCTCCAGATCTGCGAAAAATGGGCAGCACTTCCTCCTATATGTTTGTCAAACCTGCAAAAACAGCAAGGAAATGGATGGAATGATGTACAAAATGCTTTTGAGACAAACTGCAAAAAATGTTAGACTTAAGCCAAAAATTACCAAGTGAAAGTTAGACAAAATTAGCAAAAAAAGACGAAGAAAGCAAGCAAAAAGCCAGAGTTCTTAGTGGCTTTTGTTTTCTGTTTGGGACAGCAAACAAATAGGCAGTAAGATTGCCAAATATGAGGATGAGAGCTCTTAAAATTTATCTATCTTTCAGCTGTTAAGATTTAACTATAAAACTTGCTTAAATGTTTTTTTTTATGCTAGATCTAGCTTTAGATGATAGCAAAATGAAAGTGCAATCTATATCTATGCATGCAAAAGTAAGATCTTGAAATTTGTAATTAAAATTAAGATCTACTTGCATGCATGAGAAAGTAACCAAGAAAAATTTTAAATATTTGAAAGTGAGAAAGAGAAGCTTGAAGTTTGGAATCCTTGGGCTATGGGTTCTCCCGCTGAAATGTTGAGGGACTACGTTCTCAAGAAGCTTGGATTTCGTGAAAGGTTGCGCTAGGCTATTTCAGCCACCTCTCCAAGCATGAGGATCTGTTAAACTTAGAAAACTCGCAAAAAACTTGTGAAATATTCGGTGTCACCTACAAGAGAGTCTTAGATAGCATGATAATTAGTCGAAATACACATGTAAATCTTATGCCGCTAATGTAATTGATCAATAAGATTTAAGAAGCAAACTAGCTTAGTAGATCCTATCCTATTGGGTGATAACACCCCTTCAAAGGCCAAAATAACAAATTAAATGCAATAAACTAAGCCTAAGTTACCTAACATTTTTAGCACAAGACATCAAACATCCACACAAATGATTCAAGCCACCTTCTTGACCTCCAAACTCTTACTTTATTCCAATAAAAGTATCACAATGATAGTACAATAGAAAACTCAGCTCAAACTCTCATTAATCATTGAGTGGGGAGAAGGGTTGCTTAAATAGAAAAGTGGGGCGCCATTCCCAATGTGAGAAGGCGAGTTAGCTCACAGAGATGTGTGCCACATGTATGAAGGCCAAAACTGCCTTGTAGAACCAATAAGTCTTTGACTTGGTAGCACCATCAGGTGCATATCTTCATGGTACATGGAGTTGACTCCCTAGTTGAAATAGGTGGTCAACATTTGGATCCACATGGGGACGTGTGTTTGATCTTCACTTGGGAAGGAGAGCATACGAGAATCCAACATCTACAAAACAAAGTGCTCACCATTACCCAACATAAATACATGTATACAATGAATAAATAAAATGCTATAAACAATAATTACAATATGAAACAACTATTGTACAACAATTACAGAATGAAACTATGATACAATAAAATATCTAAGTACATAATTACACAATGAATGAAACAATACAAAACTGAAATAAAAGGAGAAGGGTTAGAGATACGTTACAAAGGGTGTCCCTTTGGACATTAAGTTGCTCGTCATCTGAAGAAGAGTTTGAGGTGTTGCCCATTCCTCAGAATGTTAATGGGCTCACCAACGAAATGGCTGAGATGGAAGGAATTAGGACCTGCTATTTCTCGGATGACATATGGACCCAACCACAAACTGTCAAACTTGCCATGTTTTCCTGGTTTCTCTCTGCCTTTATCCCATAACAAAACTGTATCCCCAACATTGAAGTTCCTCTGCCTAGCTGACTTATCAAAAGCTTTCTTAACTTTACTCTGATTTATGCAATTTTGATCATAAGCCCTTCTTTTGTTTTCATCTAGCTCTATAATCTGATTGACCCTGTTCTGAATTGCATCCTGTTCTGTAGAAAAATCCTCAATTGAACCATAAGTAGGAAGTCTAAGGTGCACTGACAACCTAACCTCCAAACCATACACTAACTGAAAATGACTTTTCCCTATTCTGTCAGCCCATAATGCATGATTAATTTTACTATCTCAAGATCTTTTGTTTTCTCCAACAATTTTCTTAACTATGGTCATTAAATTTTTATTACTTGATTTAGCTTGACCATTTCCTTGGGGATAGTAATCTAATGCATGTGACAAGATAATACCATACTTAAAACAAAATGAAGACATTTCTGCTGAACAAAAAGCCTTAGCATTATCTGTCACTATTTTTGAAGGCACCCCAAATCTCGTAATAATTCTATCTTCAAGGAAATCCATCACAACCTTTACAGTTGCTGACTTTGTGGGAATGGCTTCGACCCATTTGGTGAAGTAATTTGTAGCTGTAATAACCCATGAATACCCATTACTTGTATTATCCTTGAACTTTCCAATGAAGTCCAAACCCCACTGCTGAAAAGGTGCTTCAACCACAACTGGTTGCAAGGGGAGAGATGCTAACTTTTGCTTTCCTGTGAAAAAATGACAAGGCTCACACTTTCTAACAAACTGATGCACATTTGAAAATATTGTGGGCCAATAATATACTGCTCTAAGGATTTTGTGTGTAGTAGTTTTAGCAGCGAAGTGTCCACCACAAAATCTAGCATGGAATTCATTCACTAGTTTCTTTGATTCAACATCATCCACACATCTAAGGATAACTCMATCAAGATTTTTCCATCCTAATCCATCTCTAGTGAGGACATACTTAGAAGATTTTAACCTCAAATACCTTTTCTTATGACCTATTAGATGACTTGGACAAGTAAGATTCTTAAGATAGAAGATAATATYTGCATACCACTCAACCTGTTCAAGCTTTAATAAATTAGGGGAGATCTCTTGATTATTATTATGACAAATCATACCCAAGGCCCTTTCATTCCCTTCAGTTAACATTTTGGCTAGGCCTTGACCCTTAACCAACTTGTTGGGTTTGATTTCCAAATCATACTCTTGGATTTTAGCAATCCATCTACCCCTTGAGCCTAATCTTTCTGACTGAGATAAGACATCCTTAACTGCTGAATTAGGCACATAACCAACTACCTTGGAATATCCAATAAAGACTCTAAAGTGTTTAAGTGACTTCACCAAGGCATATGCTTGTTTCTCAAACATAGGATACTTTAATTCTGCATTCTGCAAGGCCCTACTCATATATGCAATGGGTTGATCATGGCCTTGATCATTTTTCTGAAGTAACACACCAACAATAGTATCTTCAGAAGCAAAAGAGAAAATCTGAAAGTCCTTAGAATAATCTGGGCTAATAAGGACGAGAGCTTCAGATATGACAGTTTTAATATTCTGAAATGCTCTCTTACTTTCATCATTCCATTCAAACTTAACATCCTTCTTAAGCAACTTATATATAGGTTTCACAATTTCAGCATAATTAGGAATGAACCTATGAACAAAATTGGTTTGGCCTAAGAAGGATTGGAGAGCTTTCTTGGAAATGGGAAAGGGCACCTTTCCAATTGCTTCAACTCTCTCTGGGTCTAACTTGACCCCATCTTTTGAAATAATATGGCCCAAGAGTTTACCTTTTGTTACCCCAAAGACTGACTTAGTAGGATTTAAGGAAATTCCAAACTCTCTACACCTTTCAAAAACTTGTTTAAGATGACCAATGTGACTCTTACCATCCTTAGAAAAAACTGTCAAGTCATCCTGATATATTTCTATTAATTTTCCAATTAACCCTCTAAAGGCATAATCCATAGCTCTCTGAAAAATAGCTCCAACATTTGTTAAACCAAATGGCATTCTTAAATATTCAAAGGTACCCCATGGGGTAGTAAAAATAGTCTTATGCCTATCTTCCTCTTTAAGTCTGATCTGATTATATCCTGAAAAACCATCAAGCATGGAAATCATTCTTGATCCTGTTACCCTTTGTAGCAAAGTTTCCATATTGGGAAGGGGATAAATGTCCTTTGTGCATGCAATATTTAAGTTTCTGAAATCAATACATAGCTTGATTTTTCCATTCTTTTTCCTAGCAACAACCAAATTTGAACACAATGAAGAATGTCTAGTTTGGGCTATGATTCCTGCTTCTAACATTTTTTGTAACTCTTGTTGGACCAAATAAGCTAACTTGGGGTTAATTTGCCTCAATTTCTGTCTAAAGGGATTAGTATCTTCCTTCAAAGGAATCACATGCTGAATCACATCCTCCCTATAGACCTTGAGTTCATCATAAGTGAAAGCCAAAACATCCCTATATTACTTTAATAATTTGACAATTTCATTTCTTTCTTCTATAAGGGTAGTTTTGCCTACTTTTACCATCCTAGGCTCTTTATCACTTCCTACATTGACCTCCAAGTGGTCACATGGTTTTTCATTAGACTCTTCTTTATTGTTGTGGCCATCTTGTCTATCAAAAATATTTTCTTGGGAAATAAGGCGCCTAGGAACTGGATTAGCCTTATTGCCATTTTCTGTATAGTTACAACCCTCCTCTTTTTCATTGACATTAAAATCATAAAATTCTTGTATTTGAGTCAAGAATCTAATAACCTGTTTATCATCATAAAAAATTTGCCAATGATCCATATTATCTGGAACTGAGGGTCTAAAGATTACTTCTACATAAATATTTTCTTTAGTCAACTCATTGGAAAGTTGAAGTGTAGAAGCAACTACAACAAGTTCATCAACCTTAGAATTATGTTCCCTAGGAATAGCAATAGGATTCAAAGCATCAAGATCTTCAATAGAGTCCCATATTGCATTCCTATATTTTTTTAATCTTTCTGACTTGCAAACAAACTTATTCTTAAGTTGTTGAATGACCAAATCTGAGTCTTCCTTGATATTCAAACATTTGACACCCATATTTTTGCAAACCTCCAAACCAAGCAGCAAAGCCTCATATTCAACCACATTATTAGTTGCATCAAACTCCAATCTATAAGCAAATTTAAATTCTTGACCATTTGGAGCTTGAATGACTATTCCAACTCCTTTTCCAGATCTAGAAAAAGCACCACCAAAATTCATATATCAAACTTCATCAACTCTACCATCTTTAATTTCCTCTTCTAAAGGCATTATAGAGTTAGATAAAATAGCATAATTACCAAGATCATCCTCTCTATACTTCAACTCATTCTTAGGATTTCTTGGGTCTTCAACATGATACCTCCTTTCCAATTCTCTGTTCAACTTAAAAGTATTTCCATTTGGAGTAGGGATGGTAGCATATGTTAAATCCATTTGTAAATTACCCCCCAAATCTGCAGTTGCCTTTCTAGAAAACAACATTCCCCAAGCATCAAGCACATCTATTACAACAATATCCATTTCAACCATGATATCTGGAAAACTGCTAAGTGTACTTGCAAACTTTGGATTAATCCATGCGCTTTAATCATTTTATTGTCCATGGCACAAATGTTATGGTAAGGTCTAGATATTCTCAAATTTAATTGCTCCATTACCTTCTTAGTCATAACATTTGAACTAGTCCTTGAGTCAAGCAAGCGATTATGAAGCACTTTATTGTTCACAAGTAAAGAAAGGAAAAAAGGTTGATTCTTTTCATTCCCCCTATCCCAATTTTGCAAAATTAATCATGCATCTTGGTAAGCTGCTTGCTGTCTATCAACAATATTCTGAGGAGGATCTTCTATGGCTTTAAGTAATTTTTCTCTTTGAGAAGGGATCTTCATGATTTTTGAAACTGGAACCAACATCTTTGCATTACTTAACCAACCACCTAAGTCAATATTCAAATCTGAGTTAGCATGCACATTTAACTTAGGAGGAGTTGGAGCTACCTTGGGAATATTTGCTTGATTTCTATCTTGATTTCTATTTCCATTCCTTTGGTAGGTAATGCCTCTATACTTAGCCATTTTTGAAACTTGTTGGGGTGTAGGCTTAGGCCCAAATTTTTTAGTTTCCTTATCAACAACATTATTCATGCAACTTGCCTTACTACCTTGTTCAACAAATTCCATCCAATCATACATTCCAACATTATACTTCATACCACACACATTCACTTGTTCATTTCCTTGATTACCATATTCATCTTCATCACAACCTTCAATAAAAACTGGACAAGTCATTTCCTCATGAAATTCACCACAAGGCCTACAATAAGGTATGGCTTGATGATCTACCAAGTTGGTGGACTCAAAAGGATTAAGTGGCCTTTGATCATGTGGAGGGGTTCTCTTGGGCCACTTATCATTTGGCTTATGACGAGGTCTATTATTTTGAGATCTCTCCATAGTGATCAATCTATTTTGCAAAGCATTAATCTGATTGGCATGGTTAATTTCCATTTGCTTAATTAGTTGGGTCAATTCCTTAATTCCATCACTAGAAGACTCTTAACCCTCTACTTTATTCTTCTTCTCCTCAATACTTTTAGAAGAAGAACCTCTAGAAAAACCAGGAATGTTGGACTTCCTAGCATCTTGCATATTCTTATCAATCCTCACTGCAAAAGTGTGTGCTTCCTTAAGATTTTGAGGATCCTTATCCCTTAGTGCATATCTCATCTCCCCTCAAAAGCTTCCATATAGTAAATTAAAATTGCAGCATCTGAAGGCTTTATTGTATTAGGGAGACTTTTCACCAAGTCATTAAACTTCTTATTAAATTCATCCATTGTCTCATTTTCTTTTTTATGACTTGAACTAAGGGCAACTAGTAGAAATCTGTTCTCTTTTTGGTCACCCCACCTTTCCTTGAAAGCTGTGATTATTTCGGCTAGGGTGCTAAATTTGTTGGGATCAATCTCTAAAAACCACTCTGCAACATCCCCTTCTAAAGAGTATACAAATAATGTCATCTTAACATCCTCTTCATCATGACCCCGACAATACTCCAATATACATAGATCAAATTTCAGAATGTGAGAGTGTGCATTGATAGCATTGTTCCCCCGAAAACAAGGCAGCTTCTCAATAGCTTTATTGAGAATTGCGTGAGGAGCCCCTTGGATGGCTGCAAAATTCAAAGGTCTCAAAAAGGTACTCATGACTACGTTAGGATTATTAGTAGGATTATTAACAGTTGTTTGATTATTAGATTGAAACAAGTATTGGATATCAGTGAGTGCTTCTTCCCCAAGACTTTCAAGTAGCCTTCTAGGAGCAAGGCAATTTAATCTCCTCCTATAAACCTTTTCAGGTTCAGGAACAGAGTAAGTCACTCCTTGTGAAGTGCTCCTAGTAGTATACTTAAAAGATTTGTTCAATGGAGTCGCCACTTGAAGAGAAAGCAAACAAAAATAAATCAATCCAAATTAACAAAATTTACAGAGTAAAGTTTATTACTTAGTTTTAAAATAATAAATTAATTATGTCGTTTAGACCAAGGATAAAAGACTTTTCCCCGACAACGAAGCCAAAGATGTTGCCGTCCTTGTACACACTTGCTAACGTGGATTAAGTCCAATTCACTTAGTGTGTCCTTGGAGGCACAATGCCTAGATTCAAGCCCACTGTCACCTAGACTTGAACCTCTTCCATCTAGGCTTACTCTTAGGGAAGCCAAGGGGGGTAGACCCTAGTTACTATGTGAAATTAAGAGTTAATTCGAGGAGTTGATTTTAGCTGATTAAATGTTTGGGGATCTAGCCTATATGCAAAAGCAACAATGCAAAGTGCAAGATTTCAAATGCAAAAGAAGTCCTTTTCCGAAGTCTACTAAGACTAGTGCCTAAGATTGGGCAAGGGGTCAACTAAGTTAAAGGGAGTTTTAGAATCTACAAAGATTACAACAAGATTTACAAAAGAATTACTGGATACAAGATTGAACAATTAAGACTAGATACAAAAGAATGAATTAAACAATTATCTACAAATCTAATGTAAAGACTAACTAAAAGATATAACAAAGGTACTGTTGTTCCTGAGATTACACTTAAGGCTCAAAGAGTAATGTCAAGGCATCAAGAATTTAAGGAATGTTTTAAAAGGTACTTTTTCTTCCGTTAATTATATGATAATTAACCCTTAAATGAAATTAATAACTGAACATGACAGAGGCCGTGTTTCGTCCTCTGAGTCGTGTAATAAAATCAAGTGATGCGAGAGAAAATTACAAAACTGTTAAACAAAATGAAGCATCAATGACAGATGAATCTTACCTTGTTTACAGTAGAAGAAAATATGGAATGCACCCTTGAAAGGATATAAGATACAGTGATCCAAGTAGCTTGCAGGTCTTGTATTTACTTACAGTGAATACAGAGGAAAAACTGCTTTCTTATCAAATAACTGATAAAATGTGATTACAGTAGATGTTATACTAAATTGTAACCACTCACTTATCAAGGAGTAACATAATGAAAACTAGAGATATGGAATACAAAAGAAGCACATAACTCAAACCGCACAAAATTTGGAATCCCTGTCTGCACTTGTATTAATACTCACAAAAGGATGAGTTTTCTTAGTTACAATACGACAAGAAGCAGCCTGTGTTAAGTCTTTGAAATATGTGTTTATACAAAAAATGTTCTCAACCCTAAGCAGTTGGAATTCTCCTTATTTCTAAAACAGTAAATATTACAATATTTGAAATTTGAAACGCTTCACTTGCATCTCCCCTGTCTCTTTGCCACACTGGCAGAGACATTTCTCCTTTTTGTTCTCCAACTCAGAAACAGCTGGTCTCTAATCATGATCTGAGTACTTGATATGCCCACATCATTTCATTTGTTCCCAGACATGTTGGCTTTCCCTTGCTCGACACATTGCACACATTTGCCTACGAATTGCACCACCAATCTGGAAGGCTCAGTTGTGTCGTTCGCCTCAAAAGTATACAACTTCTTTTCTAAGTGAGGCAACCTATCTTCCATTCTTTTGTCTTCTGAATATGTAGACTGTAGTTGCAGACTAGGACCGACTATCCATTTATGAATCTGGGTAATATCAATTTGTTTCAACTGCAAGATTTCAGCCCGAGCTTCTTCCATGTTTGTCCTAAAATTAAGTTGATTTTTTGCTATGTCAACTTGCCCCAGGACCTCAGAGATATTATCTTTGTCGAGGCCTAATGACTCTTTGTCGAGTGAATGAAATGCTTCTTCATAAGATTTCTTCACTTCCTTAGCTAATCTTTTACTTTCGGCTATGTTAGCCTCCTAGGTCTTCAATATTATATTGCCTCTAGTTTGCTTCGAAAGAGACAATCTAGAGACCATGGCTACTTCTTCTCTTGCTGATGACACAACTGGCTCCTGGAAAGTAGCTCGAGCAACGATGGCCTTTCTCTCCTTTAAGAAAATGTTATTTAAGGATTGGTCTACCACCCGAAAATGGTTTTGGACAACTTCCACCTTATTAAAAAGGCTTTGCTGTGCTGATTCTAGTTTTTCGCGCACCTCCAGTGCTTGAGCTTGGAAAACTGCCATATCTACAGTCGTGTTTTCAGTTAGGTTTATTTTGGCCTGTAGTTGTTTTACCAACTCTCCCTGTTGACTGGCCCATTCTCTACTTGCCTGTGCGTTCTTATACATTTCGTCGAGACTGAATTTGAGTTGTTGAATTTCTTGTCTGTCACAGGCTCTAATCTTCTCAAAACTCTTATTCATCTCACTCTTGACATTCTGTTCCATAATCTTGACTTGATTTTGCAATTGACTCACCAATAGATCCTTCTGCTTCCATTGTTCTTTTAGGTTCCCAAGTGAATACTGGTTTGCTGTTGCAAAATCTCCCAACGAGCCTGCCACCTTTGTAGCGAAGTCTGCCTCGTCTAAGGCCTGTCCATCAAATAACACCTTGTGTCTCTTGACAATTGCATCCTCTTTTTGGTGCGTTTCTCGTTTTACCACAACCTTCCTTTTCTTGCTGAAGAAGTCAGAAGGGGGCATCTCTTCAACTGAAATAGGTGTAAGATCTTCAATGAATACTACTTCGGCGCTCGGGTTACCTCTACTGAACTGTAAGGGTGTGATAGATTGGACAGGGCTGCTTATCTCGATGGATGGCTGTTTCCCGACTGTGTCGGTAGCTGATTTGCCTGGTGTGGACAATGGCTTTTCTTCTCCCTTTTTTATCAAGGCCTTAGTCTGAGCTTTAGCTTGATCACTTGGTGGATTTGTCAATGTGGTGTCTCCTTTCTGAGTCAAAACCTCAGTCTCCTCCAAATTTTCTTAAGCATCTTGTCCACTGGAGCTCCTTATTTCTAAGATCTGGACCTCAATTTTCTGTGCAGCTGGAGGTGTTGGGGTTTCTCCCTGCAAGACTTTAGGAAGGCCATTTCTTCGATGCCTTTGGAAATTATAGAATTCGACCAACTTATCTGGAGCCAGAGCTTGGATTCGGCTCAAAACTTCCCGATAAGATCTTGCTCCTCGGAATATATCATCCTGGGGAGAATCTTCATGCTTGTATCTTTTCAAATTGTAAAGGGCCATGTGATTTCCCACGATCTTCTGAGGATCGTGTTTCTTGAATTCTATATTGACAAGTTTGATTTTCTCCAGGGATGCAGCCTCTACTTTCGAATGGCCGAAATCTAACAGCGAAAACATGCCAATCTGGAAGGGAAAAGTGGGCCATACCTTTTTCTGCATTGCCTTCAGTTCCTTGCTGATTCCCCCAAGCACAGTCTGATGCGCTACTTCTCGGCACACCAATTGGTCTGGTAGAAACTTTGGCAAGGCATGTGGAGGAATTGAACAACCAAAAACCCTGATATAAGAAAAATTCTCTTCAATATACCAATCCGCTATCTTCTGCAGATTGGTCACTATTTTGTCAGAGATCCTGGGAGGTGGGCATCCATATATAACAACATGCATCGACACCACCACATAATTACAGATTTCATAGAAGAAATCTTTCGCTTTATCTTCCCGTAGCTTTGAATGATAAAGATGCATTGGTTCGACACTGGTTGGAGTCCAGCTCCAGCCCATCAAAGGAGAAGGTGTCATAAAACAAACGACATCCATAAGGTGTGCTGACATGTAAAACTGGGCAGGTCGTCCTTTGGCTTTCAACGTCTGATGTTCGGTGATTTCCTTGGCCAAACTGTCTGATAATATCTTGGCCCAATTGAATGAAAAACCCTCTGCAACTTCGTGCATGATCGATACCCATGATAAGAGGAAGTGGGCATAGTTTTCCCTCTTGAAAAGTCTATAGAGCATCATGGCCACATACATCATATGAGAGTCTAATGATGCAGTGGCGTATATGCCATGAGTGTCTGCTCTGAATTTCTCAGGGCGTGCCCACCAATATTTGATCAAGTCAGGGTAATTCTTTACACCTTCTGGGCACTCTTCTTTATCAAACTCCTTTAAGAAAGTGGTATTATAACTGTGTTTGAATGCTGGGGACAATTTGTACATCACCTGCAAATGTTTTGGGTGGAAAGATCCAAAAACAACTTTCTGTGAATTGTAGATGGTCCTGGTCGCAACGTCAACGTTCTCCAGGGCCCAACCTATCATGTTGTTATACGTCATGAGTCTCGGCCGCGTGTCTATCTTATGCAGCTCTGATTGAGCTACGTATTTGAGCTTTGTTGCCTGAGTTTCGATACCCTCATTATCTGACTCTTCTGGACAATTGTCCACTTCATATTGTAGGATATCGCATACTTGCGTCCAGGTTTTTATGGTCTCCACAGCTCTTGGCGATGTGTCCGAGAGGACATCTGTGTTTTGGCTCGAGCTCTCGCCAGTCCCTTTAACCATTTTTCGCAGAGCCATGATAGTAGTAAACTCGGCACTGTGTTACCTGTTACAGAAAATGCACAAAACTTATTATCTCGCTAAGCTTGCTCTGTGAAAAACGTGAATGGAATTCAGAATGAAATATCTTCTTCACCTTAAGTGCATCAATTTGGGTATACGTTCACTGACAATGTGTTTACTTCCCTTAATGAAAAGATTTGGGTGATGATTTGGGATCTTATTTGAAATCATTTGTCCTAGATCGACTATTAATGCCATTAATGGCTGGTGGTTCGTGATCGAGAAAAACATAGATGAAAATTTGAATTTATCCGAACGATGATTTAATGAAAACTTAACATGAGATAAATGATGTTTAACCTATTAATTAATCATGTTTAACCTTAACTCTTTTCGGACCTTCGGACCTCGGGGTATCCGATAACAACTTGATATATGATTCCCGATGTTCGAAACTACAAAGTGATTAATTACTCGTTAATTGCCTTTAATCTTTAATTAACTCTGTTTAATGCTTAAGACATTTCAAGAGTTCGGGTTTCGTGAATTTAGAATGCGATGGATGGTGAATATCCGAACTCCGAGTGTGCGAAGCTATTAATTACCCTTAATTGAGATTAGTTTAATTAACCAAGGTTTAATATTTCAGGACTTCGTGTTTCGTAGATTTACAAGTTAGATCTTCTGTCATTTTCCCGAAGGGTCACTTCTCGCAGTGACGTGTTAAAGCTTAGGGAGGTATACGTGTATATGGTGACTAGGATCGAACGCTTTTCACGTATCGGGACTTCGAAGGTGAGGCATGTTAAAACGCCTGAAGTATGAAACTCCGAAACTCGAAACTCCGAAGTATTCTTTAGTGATTTGACTCTTTAAAGAGTAGGCGGCTCCATAACTTATAAGAGATTATGATCGTTTGATTGAACGAAAGACTTCATCAACGGTGAGAATCAAGCGCGCGTTGTTTTTATTTAAACGAGAATGATATCTATTTAAAGTCTAAAGTCTAGAAATATATATGTGTTCCAACAAGTACAATAGATACAAATTATACAAAGCAAGATAACAAAGTAACTAACTTGCAACTAACTTGAAGTGAACTTGAATGTGCAGGTAAAGAAAGATGCTCAAAAGGAAAGTGAACCACAACACATCAACCCAACAATCCCAAACATAGAGTGCCTCCACAAGATGCACAACTCTAAGGGGATGTTTCACCGACATACACAACAACAAACCCCAAACTATGAAGCTACCTCCAATGGATGCGTAACTTCAAGGGGGTTGAACCAAATTAACCAAAAAACAACTCAAAACTCAAATAAAAGTGCTGAAATGAAGCCTCCAAGGGCAAGTGCGCAACTCTAGTTCACTTAGTCAATATCCACAATATGCTTAAAATAAAACTTGCATGTGAAGTAGATGTAAAAGTAGAGTGCGTGCAAGGTGACTTGAGCATAAACCATAAAGATATAGCAATGTAGATTGCCCAAGGTTGTAGTGGATTAATTAGGATTAGTTAAGTTATTAAGGTGAAGTGTGAATCCTAAACTAAGTGACTACCCAAGAACTCTCCCCGCTTGTACCAAAAGAATTGCTGGGTGCTCAATAAGTGAGGCAAACAAGGCCACACCCTAGCTCCACAGGTCAATCCGGGAACAAAAATACTTCACAAGGGGGACACCTAGTGCCGTTAGACCATCCTTGATCTAGCACCCCCTGCGTCTTCCTTAGGTTCCTTTTTTTTTGGCAAAGTTGAGACAGTAAATGGTGACCTATTAAACTAGGTAAATTTTAGGTCCTAGGAGCTAAAGGTAAATTGAGCTTAAGTTGGTTAAGTTAGATTAGTGAAGTGATTGCAATGTAGAGCTTGTTAAAGAAAGTGTGCTTGCAAAGTAAATAAAAGTACCTGAAAGATAAATGACAATAAAAGTAAAGTACTTGAACTTGAAATTGCAAGCAGTAAAATGCTTGAAAGTAAATTGCAAGATATTACAAAGCTTAGAAAAATAAATTGCAAGACTTAAAGAAGTACTTATAAATGATAGATAAATTAAAAACAAAGTACTTGAATCAATATGACTTGCAAATGAAATGAAATGAACAATATAAGCAATGTCAATTCGTTATGCCTCCATGGGCCTAAGCTAACATGAGGTGATTACTTATAGATCTAGATAATTTTAAACCATTAAGCACAAGAAAGAAGCAATAACCATATATTAACCTAGCCTTACGATTTTGGGGTTGGCTTAGCCAAGCTCACTCCAAGGTGTAGGCAAACAAAAGAAAGAAAAATACTTGAAAGGAAGATTACTCTAAACAACCACAACAAGTGCACAAGGTGGAGGACAAAGCCTTCCGGTTTTGTGCACAAGTGGGTAAATAAAATGAAATGCTAAAACTTGAAAGAAACTCCTAGCCACACAATCTTGTCCTAATAACAAGTGGGGCAAACAATGTAAAGTAAATTGCTAAAAATGAAAACTAAGTCCTAGCCTTATGTTTTTGGATGGTTGGCTTAGCCAAGCTCTATCCAAGGTGTAGACAACTTGAAAAATAAAATGCAGAAATTAATTACAATGAAGAGAAGGCCAAGCCCTTGGGACTCCCTTGGGCTTTCTTACAATATAGGGAAGAGAAGAAAATAAGAGGGTATTTTTTACCCAATCTTGGGAGGCTGATCTTTTTTCTTCTTGTGGCCCCAAATGGCCTCTTGACCACCTCTTTGGTCACCAACCTGCAAAAAAACAACAAGCAAAAGCTTGTTGGAAATGCTACACAAGTGACACAAATGTTAAGAAAAATTTCTGTTTTTTACACATAATTTTTGTAGAAAATTACAGCAAGTATATTCAATTAAAATGACCTATTCTAACTGTTGGTATGCCCAAAATATGAAATTAAACTGCAGAAATAAATTACAAAAAAGTTTTAGAGGTGAAAATGGTTGGAAAATGCTATTTTCCAGATCTGAAAATAACTCTTCCAACACTAGAAATAACCTGTAAAAAGTATGAGCAAGCTACAAGATAGAGAGAGGGGTGAACATATATGTTAGATCTACAAAATACTTTGCAAAAGAAACAATATACTCAATCTAGATCAACAATAGTACTATTGCTAACCTACCCAAGCAAAGACTTTGCTTGAGATCTCTACCCTAAGCAAATAAAATGCATACACAATAAAATAGCAAGTCACCTCCCAAAATAGATGCACAAAGAAGACTCTCCACACATCAATGGCCTCCAAAGATTTTCTATTAATCTAAGTAGAAGGTCGTTGCAAATACTTGCAACAAGCTTCTCTCCAAAACAAGTGAGCAAGAATGAGAAAGAGAGAAAGATGGGAGAGATGAGAGAGATGGGAGAAATTTGAGCATAGTAACAATAGAAAAATAATTGGTGAGAAATGAGGAGGGGAGGGGTTTCATTTATACTTGGGGAGCAAGAGCTACCCCTCTTGGATCCCCTCCAAGTGTCAACTAAAGAGAAAGAGTGAGCATTTCTAGAGGAGGGGCACACTTCTTAGGGTTAGGGTTTTAGTATGTGAGTGGGAATGAGTTGTCATGCATTAGCCAAGTCAAAAGGGTGAGGTGGAGGCTCTAGGAAGGCGCACTAGGGGAGAGAGGGCTTCACTCCTTTTAATTTTTGGTTTTCTAGAGTTTACTCAAGGAGGGGGGCACAACTTCCCGAGGGGGAACAACTTAAAGTGGTAGTGGCTAGGTGGAAAGGGGGAATGAGGGTTAGAGAAGAGTTAGGATGGTTTAATTCAAGGTTTAGGCATCATCTCCCATCTTTTCTCTAACCATTTTGCTTAATTTTACAAAAAATAACATTTTGACTATGTCAACACTAGCAATTAAATAGCTGTTTTAGACTGACTTAGACTCCTCATAGACAAACACCTAGCAAAATTTGTCCAATTGAGTTGAAACTTGGTCCAAGGGTGTAGGGGGTCTCATTACATTTCTTTTTAGCACAAGTACCCCTATCAAAAACCCAAGGACCTAGTTTTTACATTTTTTTATCAAAAATTAATTAAAATTACCATTAACTGGGTAATTTTAAAAATTAAAAAAAAAAATCCAGACTCGACGGAATTCCGCAAGACTCTAGGAGATGTCTAACATGGTCATTTACAATATTCCTAGCCACTAGCTACTAGAGGGCTAGACCATTAAAACGCCTTTCACCACTTTGGAGGAATTATTTGTGGGAGTGAAAAACTTTAGGGAAATTAATAACGTTGGTTAGGCCAAATTAATATCCCGAGGAAAAAAAACACTCAGTGAAAGGGACTCCTCTAATGATGAAGTCCTAAGGCAACTGACCTAACTATGATCCATGCAGACCCATTACATTATAATCCCACGCAGGGGAGCGAAAATTACATTACAAAAAGAAGTTTTGAAGGCCAAAACTGCCTTGTAGAACCAATAAGTCTTTGACTTGGTAGCACCATCAGGTGCATATCTTCATGGTACATGGAGTTGACCCCCTAGTTGAAATAGGTGGTCAACACAAGGTGTGGGCGCAAATGAAAATTATTTTGACTTGAAAAGTAAAGAGCAACCTCACAACAATGGCCAAGATGGAGGACAAGCCTATTGGTTTTGGCCAAGGTGGGTAAAAACAAAAAATGTAGAAAATAAACTTAGATCCTAGCCTTACGATATTGCATGGATGGCTAAGCCAATCTCTTTGCAAGGTGTAGACAGGGCGAAATTAGGGTTTAGGTGGCTTTTTCTCTTAAACTTTTTATTTCCTATGTGCCGATTAGCAAGGGGGGTGCACTTTTACTAGGGAACACCACTTTGAGTTGTTGGCTAAGCAAAGGGGGATGGTTTAAAGTGGAAAATTACTTTTCCAACTTAGGAAATGTGTTAGGAAACATTTCCCCACTTTTTCTCATGACTTTAGTTAATTTTACAATTTTTGGCTTTTTTACTTAGCCAATTAAAAACAATTAAATGCCGACTCTAGACTGACTTGGACTCCTCATGGACAAAGACCTAGCAAAACTTGTCCAATTGAACTGAAACTTGGTCCAAGGGTGTAGGGTGTCATCTACCATTTCTTTTGAGTACTCATACCCCTATCAAAAATCCACAAGGACCAAATTTTTACATTTTACATAAAAAATAATTAAAATTCCCATTAAATGGAGAATTTCAATAAATTAAAAAAAAACTATCAAAACTTAATGGAATTTCGCAAGACTCTAGAGGATGTCTAGCATGGTCATTTACAACATTCTTAGACCCTAGTCACCCCTTGGGCTCGATCATTAGAACACCTTTCCCCACTCTGGAGGATTATTGTGAGTGAAAAACTCAAGGGTAATTAAAATTACCCGAGGATAAAAAACACTTGATGAAAGGACTTCCCTAATGATAAAGTCCTAGGAAACTAACTAAAATATAACTCATGCTGACCTATTACATTATTATCTCACACAGGGGAGCGGACATTCTGATTACATAGAAAGATGTGCCGGGGGAAAAATTGCCCTGCTGAGCCATAAGTCTTCAAAATAAGTTGCACCATCAGGTACATAGCTTCATTGTACATGTCGTTGACCCCTAGTCGAAATAGGTGGTCAACAAAGAGTATGATAGAAGAGTCTCTAGGAGTTACTCTTTTCAGTGGTGACTTGGAAAGAATCAATAAGATTCAGGAGTCTGAAACGAGTCGGACAACATTGGTCTCAACTTCTCTCGAGTGTTTCTTAAAGTTCATTTTTCTTCTTAATATGTCCTTTTCTAACTTAAACTTAGCAAAATCCTCCTTCATGCCCTTCATTCTCCTCTGTTCCTTGTGATAACTAGGACTTATTTCTGCATCTCTTCTATTTATTGTAATGCTTGGACCGTGTTGAGTTCTTAGTTTCCCTCCCTTGCATGTGAAAGCCATATTTGATTGACACTGTAAAGCAGTTCACATCAATGTCCAAACACAAGATATCCTTGGTGGGGTTAACTTTTTATTACGATCTTCATAATTATATGGTTGGATGATGAGAGGACAAAATTTATTGCTTGCCATTGTAATGTAACATAATGTATGTGACAACAAAAAAAATTAAATAAAAAATAAATAACTAAAAGAAATTACATGTCAGCTGCATTACACTTTACACACACACATATACATATGTTTATCTATCAATTTATCCATTCATTTTTTGAGGAGCAATGAAATGAGGAGGAGCGAACTGTGTTCAGGTACATTTCATTTTTTGTATTAATAAAAATATTAGTTTGTTGTAAATTTCTGGGTCAGTTTTGTTTGTTTAATGGAAGAGCTATTTTATTAAAAGTTCCAGCCATACACATATACATTCAAGAAAGCTGACTGTCCATAACATTATGTTCCATATATACAGATAGAAATCATAACAACAAAATAAATATTGATTTAAAGGTAGAGAATTATTGGACTCAAGAAAGAAGAAGAGGGTATTCAAGAAAAGACAAGCAAGTTCTTTAGGCACACTATGCACATTAAAGACATGGATGTAATAGATATATTTAGATTTGGGAGGAAAGGTTTGCACCTCAAGTGATATGATTCCTCTCAACGCTTGATAGATCTAGAGATAAGGTGGAAATAGGCTTGTTATCATAAAGTGATGTAATCATGAGTTAAGTAATGTAGTCATTAAAATACTAGGTATTCGTGAGATACATAACTACTACTCTCTCTCATTTATATGTGCATTCCTGTCTACGCTCTTGTGTGTGTAAAAATTAGCATGGTACTAGAGCCATGGTAGAGAGGAAGTGAAGGTAAGATGTTGGGAAGAGCTAGGGACTACTTAGAATAGTGACAGAGTGAGGAACCACAATCTCACATAGTTGGACAAAAGCGAGGCAATTGAATTCGATTTAGGAACAAATCTTTTGTTTTGTCAAAGTTGTGGTGTCCTTGGGAATAATAAAGATGAATTGTCAAGCTGTCAAAGTTCATGTGAGGAGATGGAGTCTAGGTGAACACTGTGGGGTGAGTTACCATCTGTGCGAATTGAAAAGTAAAGAGCACAATTGAATACTCGTGAGGGGAGTCACATTTTGTGCGATTTAAAAAAAGGACGCATAGCCTTCGCTGGAGTTGCCAAACAGGAATTGGGATTAAGGAAGACACAAAATAGGAATTGATCCTCCAAATAGGAATTTGGACTAAGTCAAGGGAGTTATCCTGGTCAAGGATTGTCCAAGTTGTAGGGATATTTCCATCGATGACAAGGAGATTATGCCATTAGAGCCATCCTAGTTGGGGAAAAGGAAATTGTCAGAGCCCATGCCATTGTGATGCTGTGATTCCGTGTTATGGAGCATAGTAACTCGTGTGAGGGTTGTCATAGTCCGTCCCTCCTAGTTAGCTAAGAGCTGTGGGGACTGTGAAAAATGTTGTGGGGATTGTGACAAATCATTGTGGTAGTTGAGGAGTGTTATCCCCTATCCTAGGGATAACTAAGGAGATTATGTCTCAAGGCCCACAGGTCCTAGACACGGAGTACCGAGAGCCATATGACTTGAGCTTGGCCCTGGAGGGCCCATCTTTTCTTCAGTGCATCTCATCTATCAACAACAACAACATCCATCCCACTAGCCTGGTCCTGAAGTAGCAGTGGGCCTTGCTCCATGAGGTAATGAGTCCGGGTATCATGGTATGTGTCACTCTGATTTTCGAAGCATTTGAATATGTTGCACTAAACTCTCTTTAACTTGTTCATACCTGGGGTGGTGACAGAATTCCCTAGTAAGCTGGTTCCCTTTAGGATGAGTTGCCACTAGGTGGGTATATGAAAGTTCATCGTCCATTCCTTCCATACTTACCATTTTTCATCATTATCCCTCTCATCTTCCCCTACCTTGGTTTGGGCATTGGGTTTGCCACACTAGGAAGGGTTGTACCTTGCCTTGTGGGAAGAAGGGGCTAAAGGCCCACAGGGTAAAAGTAGCTGGCAAGAGTTAAAACCCGAAATAAAACCTTTGAGATGCTTCGTCAAGGGATTCCCGAGAAAAAAATAAAAGGCTTCTTAGTAAGAAAAGGGGACTTGTAAGATAAAATAAAACTGAAGGTCTAGTTGGTGGGTGGGAGGTCTCATCATGAGCCGACCTATTAGGTCCATGGGCATGTAGCGGTATGACACCAGCATCTATTTGGTCACCAAACCAGGGTAGTGGCTCTTGGTGGCATAGCCAAGAGAAAGGGGGTCTCATCACGAGCCAACCTTCTCATTTTCGTGAAGTGCTTGTGGGTAACGTTGTCAGCACTGGTCACCACGCTAGGACAGTGTCCCCCATCTTTTCCCTTGAAAAGAAAAAGCAATAAGACAAAGAATAAAAGGCATTGAATGGGCTAGGAAACAATGGCATCCATGACAAGGTGCAACTCGTCCTCTACAGAGGCACCCACATGCAAGACCTACATTTCCTGGTTATCACTACACCCTTTGCCCAAGCATTTCCCCTACACCATTTCACACACTTACATGACCTAGATTGGTCTTCACCTGGGAAACACCCCAAACATGAGGAGAATTAGCCCAATAGGAAATCCTAAGACCCTCTCCAAACCTGACTTGTTAAACTGCATAACATCTTTGAGCATTTGTCTGGGTAAAGGGGGGTCTGATGCACATGTTTGGGTAATTTGATTATTGGATGTGATTGACATTGCTATGATCCCCGTGACTTATGAGCCCATGGAGGGCGTATTTGTTGTTGTTGCACGACGTAGCTCGGTGGACAGGTGCATGTAGGGGAATGATTAGGTCGGACCTCCATAGGGTTGAAAGCCTAGCAGATGGATGCTGTGACCCCAACCAGGGGCAGAGAGACACCGGAGGATGGCACCAGGAAGAAAGGACGTTTTCCCCGAGACACTTTGGCAGGCCTAGACCCAGGGGGTCTTGCCCTTCCACCATGACGTTGGCCCTTGAGGGCCCCTGGCATCATCATGTTGACCCTTGACGTCATCTAGTGATGTTTGGCATTTATGAGGACGGTTTGGTGCTAGTTGGCACGTGTGGCAACATTTGGGGCCTCTGGAGGCCAAGCGTTCTGCATTTGAGGCCTAGCCTTCCATCCTAGGGGTCTAACATCATCCTAGAAGGGCATGGCGTCATCTCTAAAAGTGAAATTAGGGTTTAATTATTGAATTTATGTAAAAATTGGATTTTTGATGTAATTTGGCCATGTTAGCCTTTTATGACCCAAAAAATAATTAAAGGTCATTGATATTGTATAAATAAGAGATAAAACTCATTATTTTTTTGATCATACACTCATCACACAAGTGGTGGTCTGAAATTCGGCCTTCTTCAAGGGTTATTGGCTGAAATTTAGTGGTGCACACTTTTCGGAGGAGGCATTTCTTTGTGTATTTTGGCAAAAGTTCATGTGGATGATCTTCAACTAGGGTTTTTGCTTGATTATTCTTGGTGAGTGGAAAATTTGCATTTCTTTATTGTGAATGAATGCTTATGGTTAATCTTACTTGTTTCATGTCTAAGATTATGAAATTGCTTGCTTGAAACCCTAGGAGAAAGACATGTTACTATCTTTTTCTCTATAGTCTTCCACTTCTTAAATTTTTTTGAAAGGCACCTATCTTGAAGTAGATACTAGAGTCCTACCATTGTAGCACTCTAGTAACCCTACTTCCTTGCCCATTGCATATTTTATTACAATTTGTTCAAGGAAAGGAGAAATCGCTAGGGCCTAACCTTTGTTACTTTCTAACAATTATCTCTAGGAATTGGATTTTTGAGGCCTGGGTATACCAACACCTTTCTCAACCTTTCCATCCCTTTGACATAACATTATCATTGCTATTTTTCCTCTAAGAATTGGTGCTGCCATTATTGACTCCATTACCCTAGAAAGGCACTAGTGTACCATTTACAAGTGTTTATTGATCAAACAAACACTCAAACTTTTATCCTTGAAGCTTTTACTAACATTTGCTAACCCTAAACTAGACTAACTCCTTAGCTAACTTGCTGTTGTTGCAAAGCATTGCTACAACCATACTAATTCAAGCCAAATTGCCACATTCACCTACATAACTCACACTTACATCATCTGAAAATCACTTGTGACAATTGGCAGTCAATCTACTAAACAAGTGTTGAGTTTGCATGGTGTTTTCTTGCACTTTTGACCACTAGAATTTGGTGTTGTTGCAAAAGATTTCTACAACCATCTAACTGTAGCAAATTATCTGAAAAAGTGACCTATTTTGCTAGCTAGACATTGCCAAACTTGCTTGTGACAAGCTTTTATCATTAAGCTAGGTTAAAGTTATTTTACCAAGCGCCCAAATGATTCCATCAATGGAATCAGCTGCTATATGTCTCAAAATGTTCGCCCTGGCTAATGCTGAACTGGGTCGGAGGGGTTTCCTCGGATCTAATCTGAAACTCTGTCTAGAACCCCAACTGTCCTTCGTCAAGAGTTGCACCCTATATGGATGACTGCTGCGCCCTGAAGAATTTCATTGTCAGAATCTGATGGCAGGTGGCTCAATCTATGCGCCCGGGCTGGATCTCAACTGGATCGGGAGGGATCTGCAATACAAGCTATGATCTCGTGCAGCTACACAAACCCTCTCTCTGACCTTGTGCCCTCACTAGTTGAGTTGCGCAACACTGCACACTGGATACTCCTGAGTTGCATGGTGAAATACCTGGATGGTATCTCCGATGGGCTAGGATGTGTCTCTCAACACTGAAATCGATAATTGGTGGCGGTTTCCTCTAGAATTCCACAAAATAGTAGAAGTCGAATCTCCTGCTCCTCTGGGAACTCTCTCAACATCAAATCATAACATAGCATAATGAGGAATTAGGTCGAATTCCTCCCTTTATACTCTTCCCGATCTAATTCACCATTGACCTCACTTAAGCTTGGCGCTTTTCCTCCTAAGGTGAGCATTAATTAATTAAGCCCCCCCTTGACACCTTTTCGTTCTATTTCTTTGTTGACTTAGGCTTAAGTGACATTTCCTATGTTTTTAGCTTAATTCATTGTTTAGCCATCAATTCTCCCTTATTACTCCTCTCGTTCCCTGCTTGTGCCTGACTATAGTCTACGAGAACAAATAGACTACTGAGTCACTCCCTGCTCGCCTACTCCTGGGAACGAGACATCACAAAATAATCCTTGACATGGGAGGATGTGGTCCAAGGTCCACCTAAAAAGGCTCACTGAGTGTGAAGTTTTTATTGTTGTTATTAGGTTATTTCCAAATTACATGAGCATTCAATGCATTTCCAAAACAACAGTATAAAGAGGATCACTGAAAGAAACACAATCACTAGGTACGCAAATTTTTATCCCGAGAAACCCTCATGGGGGAGAAAACCCAACAAAAACTTCCTCAATAATAGATTGCCAATACAATGCCAAGACTAAGACGAAAACACCAAAGACAAACCAAGACTGAGCATGCACCTCTCTTCTCCTTCCTCCTGCAATTGCAACTTCCTTTAAGATATGCGTGCTAGATGAGTGAGTGAGTGTGTGTAAATGCGACACCAACCTCAAATATAAATACAAGTGTGAGATGGCGCAAGGGTTGTGTCTCTTCACTTGGTTGAGCCGACTTCTCCTAAAAGTGGCTAAAACCACTTTATAATTACTAGGGGCCGACTTTACAAATACCACTATACAAATACAGTTTGATCAATCTGCAAAGGGGGATTTGATCTATAAAATAATAACTCAAATATAATTAGAATATTCTTCGAAGTTACAATATTTCAACACTCCCCCTTAATGAGAAGGGTATTCTACTGACATGACTCAATACAACATCATCAAGAGAAGGAGAGGACAACATCATCATTAACATCTGGAACACTGACTGACACATCTATAAATCATCGAAAGTTTTTCTCATCATCAATATCATCATCGTTTACAGCATGGAGCTGGAGTAACATCATCAACATCATTAGCATGAAGCTGAAACATCAACATCAATAGCACGAAGCGGGAACAACAACATCATCAGCAACACGAGGCTGGAACACCATCATCAACAACAACACGAGGCTGGGACTTAGGGAAAAGTAAAAAATTAAATTGAAAAAATGCCTAAAACTCTAATTTCGCCTTTGCTATAGCCTAACCTCATGTTTGACAAATCAAAAGTTGTTTTTCCCCTTCACATCTCACCCCTCAAACCCTAACTCACTACAAAAACCCTAAAAGTCTCTCTTCCTTGACTTTGTCTACTTCCCTTGGATGAATGCCACTTGGAGCTCATCCAAGAGGGGTCTTTCCTCTCTCCCAAGTATAAAAGAATTCTTACCCCTCCTCATTTCTACATCTATTCTCACATCAACTCTACTATGTCAAAATCTTTGCCATCTCTCTCCCATTTCTCTCTCATTCTCTCCCATTTTCTCTCATGATTCTTGGTGTCATTAGGAAAATCTTCTCTTATTTAATAAAATAGAAGCTTTGGAGGATTTTTTGTGTCTCTTGGAGTATTCTTGGAGCCATTATTTGTTGTGTATGAGGTAATATTGTTGCAATCTATTTCTTTTGCATTTCTTTGTTCGCATTTTACTTGAAGACCCAAGCAAAGTATTTTGTTTGGGATAGATTAGTAGTAGGATTACTATTAATCTTTGTGAGTTATCTCTAATTAATTTGGAAAGTATTTTGCAAGTTGTTAGATCACTCTCACCTTCTTTTGTATTTTGTAGCAAGGGTTTACAAAAATCTGCAGGTTAGCAAAGGCTTGGAGGAGTGGATTTCAGATCTAGAAATCCATATTTTTCAACCATGCAAAGCTCTTCTATTTTCTGTTTTTATTTTCAGCCATTTATATATCAGTTTTAGCTTTATTTCCTTAAAAATCTGCAATCTAATCCTTCATTTTTATGTTCAGAATTTTTTGTTTATTATTGTAATGTGAAATAATATTTTCCAAGTCATTTTAGCAATTTCCAACAACAATATCTTGCTGTGTTTTGCAGGTTTTTGTAGGTTAGAAGAGGATTTCTGCATCTTTTTGGTCCCAAGACCCTCAAGGAGACATCCAAGGGTCTTGGTACCAAACCCTCTTCTTTACTTCACTTTCTAAACAATTGTAAGGGGCCCAAGACATCCAAGGGTCTTGGTACCAAACCCTCTTCTTTACTTCACTTTCTAAACAATTGTAAGGGGCCCAAGAGAGTCTCTTGGGCTTGCATTCTCTCCACTTTAATTTCTATTTGGTAAAGTGTAAATAATCTTTGTATTTTTCCCACACCTTGCAAAGAGATTGGCTATGCCATCCATGCAATATCGTGAAGGTTAGGTTTAGATTTAATTTTTTGCATTTCTTTAATTTTACCCACCATGGCCAAAACCCGTAGGCTTGTCCTCCATCTTGTGCCATTGTTGTGAGGTTGTGCTTTATTTTTCAAGTCATTTAAAATTTATTTTTCCCACACCTTGCAAAGAGATTGGCCTTGCCATCCATGCATTATCGTGAAGGCTAGTCTAATTTTTAAATTGTTGCAAAGTAATCAAACTTGTGCCCTGCCTTTGCCCCATATTCCCTCCCCTTGCCACTTTGTGGATCTTGGGTAACTAAGAAAGGGCAAAGGATTGAGAGGCTAGACTAATTAGGCACCAGAATTCATATTGCTTCTACTACCAAAAAGGGTGACTTGGGAGGCTACAAGGGGTTGACGTCAGGGATGGCTTCACGACACTACGTGTCCTCTTTGCTTGAGCGCCCAAGCATTTCGGATTTGACCCGTGGAGTTAGGGAAGGACCTTGTTTTTCCTTCTTCTTGAGCACCCGGCACTTCCTTTTGGTTGAAGGGATAGGGATAGGGATTCGGGGTAGTCACATAGTTTAGGCTTGCATCTATCACACTAAATTTCTCCCTAATTCAAGAGAGACTTAAAACTTGCTTAAATCAACCTACATTTACTTTTCAAGCAAGTTACCTTTTCAACCACTTTACTTTGAAGCAATTTTCTTGTGAATACTTGTTTAAAAACATTCTTTATTTATCTGAACATAATTTGTCTGAAGTTATTTCTCATTGTGGATATCTCATAATATTTTTCATTCTTGTATAATTGTACTTTTGTTGTATATCTCATTGACTCCATTTTGTTAATCTTTAGGCACTAGTCTAATTGTTGTTTCTAGATAAGGGGTTTGTTTGTCATTAAAGGAACTGCACATTTGCATTCACTGCTTGTCATTGGGTTGGGTTTTCTTAACAATTAACTCAATTAACTCCTTTATCATTAATCAAACTTCACATAGTTTAATGGGGTCTACCCCCCTTGGCTTCCCTAGGAGTGAGCCTAGACGGAAGAGGTCTAGATCGAGGTGACAATGGGTCTAGACTTAGGTTTGTGCCTCCAAGGACACATCAAGTGGGTTGGAGACTTCTCCACGTTAGTAGGTGTGTATTAGGACGACAACAGGTCTTTCATCTCAAACTCTGTAACGAGCTTCTTCTTGCAATCTATGATGAGCTTTTCTTCTCCAAGCTCTAGGGGCTTGCTTCAACCCGTACAGAGCTTTCTTCAACCTGCAGACATGAGTCTTTCTATCTTCAACTTCAAACCCTCGTGGTTGTTCTATATACACTTCTTCTTCAATAACACCATTTAAGAAAGTTGTTTTCACATCCATCTGGTGCAACTTCCACTGCATTTTGGCTGCAAGAGCTATGATGGTTCTGATAGAAGTGTATCTGGCTACAGGAGAAAATGTTTCTTCATAGTCAATACCTTCCTTTTGAGAAAATCCAAGAACCACAAATCTTGCCTTATGTTTTTCAACACTTTGGTCTGTTGCATGTTTTATTTTGTATATCCACTTGGAGGATACCACATCTTTGTTTCGTCTGGGAACTACTTCCCATACATCATTCTTCATAATGGACTGGTATTCTTCTTTCATGGCATCCATCCATTCTTTCTTCTGAACAACGACTTCCTCAAAGCAAGTAGGCTCATTTTCTACGAGATCACACATTAAGGCCATATAGCTGGAGAATGGCTTAGGTTTCTTTCTTTGTCTCATGGTTCATTCTGGGGCACCATACTTCTCTACATCTTGAATAAGTTCCTTCGCCCAAGCAAGCTATCTCTTGTGCGAAATCGTCATACAGGGAGGTTCTTGAGATTCTATCATATCATGATCTTTTGGAATCTCATCATCATGGGTAACTACAACTTCCTTTATGGGTTTCACAATTCTGGGAGCTAAAGGTTCTTCTTCATATACTTCTTCAAGATGGCATTTCCTTGATCTTTTGAGTGTTGCATCTTCATCAAAGGTTACATCTCTGTTGATCTCAATATGATGATAACCTGGTATGTGAATTCTGAAGGCCTTAGAGACCTCAGTATCCAACAAATATTCCCTTCTTTCCTCAAGGATCCAACTTAGTTCTCTTTTCCTGTGGAATGTGTACAAATACTAGAAAATCAAATATTTTGAGATGGCTTACTTTTGGCTTCTTTCTGGTGAACATTTCTTCGGGAGTTTTGAATCAAAGTGCATTATGGGATAATCTGTTTTGGACATATACTGTTGTTCTTGCTGCTTCATCCCATAAGTGCATTGGAAGATCTTGATCGTGAATCATAGTCTTTAATACTTCCATAATCGTTCTATTCTTTCTTTCTGCTACACCATTTTGTTGAGGATTATAGGGAATGGTGAGCTCCCTCTTAATTCATAAATCTCTGCAAAAGCTTCCAAATTCATTTGAAGTGTTCTCTCCTCCATTGTCTGACCTGGGTATCTTGATTTGTCTTTCTGAGAGGTTTTCTACTAAGGCTTTGAATTCTTTGAACTCGTAGTTTTGGTATGCTTGTTTAACTATAGACAATGTCACATCATTGTCACTCAACCATAGGCATTCATATATGCCACCCCCGAGCAAACTAACCTTTACTAAGATAGATTTCGTTCACAAAGTAGGTCCAATCAGATAAGCCCTAGCACAAGTGCTTCAACCAGAAATACCACCCCGACTACAACAACAACTCCATAAAAAGGTAGCGCACCTCCTCAAGGAGTAGCGCACAAGAGAGAGATACCAAAAAACTGAACAAGAATAAATTGTGCAGCTGCAGCTACTGTGTCACCTCCTCCAAACTTGTGCCTTGCTTCTGTGTAGCTTGGAGAGTGTGAGTGAACAAATGAGCCAAGATATCCTGTATTTATAGTCTTCCTGGCCACTAGACTGGGTTGACTTCTTCTCTAGACAGGTGTCTTTTCATTATTACTTTATTCTTTTGGGCCCGTTATCCCCCACTTTTAGGGATAACTAGGAGATCATGTCTCGAGGCCTACAGGTCCTAGACACGCAGTATCGAGAGCTAGATCGACTTTTAGCATGGCCCTGGAGGGCCCATCTTTTCTCCATTTCAGAGCCTCTACCTTGCCAGCAGCAACAACATCCATCATCATCGACTTGGTCTTGTGTTAGAGATGGTTCTTGCTCCATGAGGTAATGAGTCCGGGTACCATGGTATGTGTCAGTCTGATCATCAAAACCTTTGAATATGTGCATTTAATTCCTTTTGTTTCTAACAAATGCTTGGATCTTATACTTGCTGACTTGATCATGTCTGGGGGAATGACTGGATGCCCTAGTAAGCCTGTGTTCGTAGGTTTTGGTTTGCCACTGGGCGATTTCTGAAAAGCCATCGTCCACTCCCATCATAGCACCACTTTTTCATCTTGTTTCCCGCTCGTCTATCCCATTACACTTGTCCAGGCACTGGGTTGACCTATTGTTTGAGGGTTGCACCTTACCTTGTGGGATGAAGGGGCTAAAGGCCCAGAAGGTAAAAGCAAGTTGGCAAAAGATAAAAGCCTAAAAATAAAACCTCGAGATGCTTCGCCCAGGGATCCCCGAGAAAGTAGTAAAAGGCTTCTCAACAAGAAATAAGAGGGACCCATAAGAAAAATGACCTAGTCAGAGGATAGGGCGTCTCATTACGAAGCAACCAATTAGGTCCATGGGTATCTAGCAGTATGACACTACTAGCAGCTGGTTACCACGCCACGGTAGTGACTCTTGGTTGCATGGCCAAGAGAAAGGGGGGCTCATCACGAGCCAACCTTCTCATGTCTGTGAAAGTACTCGTGGGTAACGCTGCCACCACTGGTCACCACGCCAGGGCAGTGTCCCCTGATTAGCTTCTTGAAGAAAAAGCAATAAGAATAAAGAATAAAAGGCATGAATTGGGCATCCATGACAGGTGTAGCTCGCCTTCTACAAAGGCACCCACAGGTAAAACTTTGCATCCCCTGCTTCCACTGCATCCATTGTCAGGATATCCCTTATCCACATCACCCACTTACATGGCTTAAATGAAGTCTTTTCTGGGAACTCTCCTTTTCCAGTGGACACTAGCCCAATAGGACGCCCTGTCACTTTCCCCAAACTTGTATTGCAGGCTTGTATAATGTCTTTGAGCTTTTAACTGGGATGATGGGGGTTTGGTGCACATGTTTAATAATATTAATGATGAGATGTGATTGACATTGCTATGATCCCTGTGACTTATGAGCCCTTGGAGGGCGTAACTGTTGATGTGCAGGATCATGCCCGACGGACAGGTACCATGTTGGATAGGTACACATGGGGAGATGATCAGTTCAGACTTCCATGGGGTTGAAGAGCCCACCCGATGGATGCTGAGACCCCAACAACGGGCAGAGATAGGACAGAGGGGTTTGCACAGGAGTGAAGGAGGACGCCTTGCAGAGGCACCCTGACAGAGCTTGACCTAGGGGGGTTGTTCCCTTTTCAGTGGAACGTTGGCCTTGGAAGGCCTAGGACGTCATCCATGAGTTCCATGACGCCATCCTTGCTTCATGGACGCTTTGGTAGATGGACAAGGTAGTTTGGCATGTGTGGCAGCTTGGAGAAGCCCAAGGAGGGCTAATGTTTTGCTCCTGGAGGCTGCATTTTCCGTAGACGGGGCTAACGTCACCCTAGAGAGGGGATGACGTCTCTCTTTTGCTTGATTAGGGTTGTATTTCAAGCATTTAATGTAAAACAATATGATTTTAGTATTTTGGCTTTGTCGGCCTTTTTCATGACCTAAAAAGTAAAATTAGGTTATGGTACTGTATAAATTGAGGGTTTTTACCTTCATTTTTTCATCATCTTTCACTCTCATTAGTAAGGTCTGAAATTTGCGCTACACTTGGAGTTCTTGGCTGAAATTGTGAGGCGCACTTGTTGAAGGAGGTCTTTTATTGGCATTTTTGGCATTTATCTTGGTGGAAGGTGTTACAACTAGGGTTTGCTACTTGATTTCTTGGTTAAATGCAAGTAAATTTCTGCAAAACGTCTTAATTGAATGGTTGTAGTATTGTTTTTCTTGCATTTCTTGTTATAATTCATTGAATAAACCCTAGGTGACAAGCACACATTGTAGGACCTTGTCTTATGTCCCCATCAAGGGTTTAAGCCATTTTTCTTTGAAGTGAGATAGAGCCTTGCCTTAGCAACACTCTATTCTTCCTCTTCCATGCTAGCCGTTTTCTTATTGAAGTTAAGAAGGAGAAAATGCATCAAGGCCTAGTTCCCCTACACCTTGGTGAGCCGTTTTTCCCTAGGGTTTGCTTGGTAAAGCCTTGCCATAGCAACATGTTACCTGCAAAACCTCTTGTCTTAGTCTTATGCAATCTTTTGAGCTAGCGTTTTGCCATTGAGCTAAGGAAGGAGGAGAAAGCACTGAGGCCCAGTTCCCCTATACCAAAGTGAGCCTCTCTCCTCTAGGGTTTCATCCCCGAGGCCTTAACATAGCAACACCTCAAGGTTTAACCCTCCCGTCCTTAGTCCTACTATTATCTTTTGATCCTTCAACTTGCGTCCTCCTTATGACTCGATTTTACCCTAGGAACACACTAATCAAGGCCTAGCATGTGAGTACTTTGATCACAACAACTTCAAATACTTTGAATAAACCCTAACTATTCTAACCCTAGCCTAAGACTAACCCTACCAACTAATTGTTGCCGTCATGTTTTTTCTATTAACATCATTATGCAGCTACCGTTTTACTTGTGAGCAATTGAATGGTTGTTTAAGGCATTATCTAAATGAAGTGTTGATTGTGACATTGAATGCCACGTTCCTTTAGCGTTTATTGAAGAAGTGATCTTGTACATCGTTGCTATCATATAAACATTGACTTCGTCAATATTTATTGTTCAATTTATTATATATTAGATAGTCATTGATTTTATGAAGTACTAACCAAGCGAGTAAGCTTGCATATATATATCTCTTGTTGCTTTGTCTCGGGTAGGTACATCTCTTTTTTTGGTTATACTTCTCTTTATTGGCCGGTTAGCCAGACTATCTGCTCGGTGGTGACTTGTGAGGGGGCAATTTATCTTTTAGCCTTAAATCCTTTGCCTTCTCAAAACCCCAGGTGACCGGGGACGTCTCCCCTGGGCCTTACCTCCCTAAATAGAAAGAACCTTCCTATCAAGGTGACATTGGGTGGGATTGGTTTAGTTACGCCAGTTTGTCTCTTTACATCTATCTTTTATCCTAACTACAAACTATGCGATCACATGTTGGCGCTGTTGCCGAGGAACACTGAGTGAAACCTTCCTCAAACGACACTTTTCGGTAAGCCTTACCTCAGAAGCCTTATCTTACAAGCTTACCTGGCGACTCCATTTAGGGTGTTTTCCCTTATCCTTTGATAGTTTCAGGCAAATTATGTGGCAACTCCATTGACCTTTTCTAGGGTGCCACCTTACTCTCAATTCTGTGATATTTCCAAATTATGGGATCATGGTACACTGTGAACAAATGTATCCGACTATTGATTTCAAAAGTTTTCAAGGATACCCAAATTACTTTGATACAAAATGGCTAAACAACTCTCTAAGATTTTGGGGCCTCTCAACTCCTCACATTGTAAATTTATATGAGTGAGATAGAATTGGGAGGAAAGGATGCTCTTATAAAATTATTCATACTCACTCTTCCATCCTTCTTGCAAGATTGGTTTAAGGGTTGTTGCAAAAACAGGGGTATATCATCTTTCATACACCTCATCAGTAGGTTCATTGACTTTACCAAGCCATGTTGCCAAACATATGAAGATGCCCTTCAAAACCTCACGATAGCCTTGGAAGATGGAGGATTCACCACTAAGATTGTAGGAGATACCAAGAATCTTCTGATGTGAAAGAAGAGATTTGTGAAGGAAATTGTCAGCCCCTTGAAGAGGAGCAAGATTTCTCCCATGATTCGATAGAATGCATTGAAATAAAAGAAGTAAATTATGAGGATGAAACACTGGTAAACGCTCCTCCATCCGATGAAGCTCTCCAAGATCCTATTCCTCCTACGCAAAGTGAAGAGAATGAGGTAAGTTGTTTTCCTTTCCAAATTTTTGATGATACGTTATTCTATGATTCAAACAACAAAGAAGAAATGGAGCCTCTGGACAAACTAGAAGATGTAGAGACAAGTCTTCCATTTGATGAAGATATCCGAGTACTTGAAGCTCCTGCACAGGTAGAAGTGAGCAAGGTGAGTTACTTCCCTTTCCAATTTTTTAAAGATTCTCTGTCTTATGATATGGAAAGTGAAGAAGTGTTGGATTTTCTAAACCCTTCGTGTTATGATGAGAATGATGACTTTGTTGATAATATTAATGAGTTCATACATGTCGGGAAGCGCAAATGGGATGCTATTGGATATGATGGGGATCCCATTTATGACATTGACGGTCATTTCCAAAAGTTGCCTTTACCTTTATCACATGAAGTTACTAATAATTCTCACATTTGGCAACAAGAAATGATTACCAATTTTATTTAGATGCCCAAGGATGACTTGATACTATGCTCTCCTACTATTTTTTGGTCATACCTTGAGGACTTTGACGATTGTTTCTCTGAGCACTTGGATTTGTTCTATAAAGAAAGTTATCAACCAGTGTTGTGCTCAGATCTTGATAAAAGTGAGGAAGTTACTTCCTTGAAACATGATACTTGTGATC
>ML777429.1:1401399-1413287 GCA_009831015.1 Picea engelmannii | reverse complement strand
ATCAAAACCTTTGAATATGTGCATTTAATTCCTTTTGTTTCTAACAAATGCTTGGATCTTATACTTGCTCACTTGACCATGTCTGGGGGAATGACAGAATGCCCCGGTAAGCTTGTGTCCATAGGTTTTGGTTTTCCACTGGGGGATTTCTGAAAAGCCATCGCCCGCTCCCGTCATAGCACCACTTTTTCATCTTGTTTCCCGCTCATCTATCCCATTACACTTGTCCGGGCACTGGGTTGACCTATCGTTTGAGGGTTGCACCTTACCTTGTGGGAAGAAGGGGCTAAAGGCCCAGAAGGTAAAAACAAGCTGGCAAAAGATAAAAGCCTAAAAATAAAGCCTCGAGATGTTTCGCCCAGGGATCCCCGAGAAAGCAGTAAAAGGCTTCTCAACAAGAAACAAGAGGGACCCATAAGAAATAAGACCTAGTTAGAGGATAAGGGGTCTCATCACAAGCCAACCTATTAGGTCCATGGGTATCTAGCAATATGACACTACTAGCAGCTGGTTACCAAGCTAGGGTAGTGACTCTTGGTTGCATGGCCAAGAGAAAGGGGGTCTCATCACGAGCCAACCTTCTCATGTCTGTGAAAGTACTTGTGGGTAACGCTGCCACCACTGGTCACCATGCCAGGGCAGTGTCCCCTGATTAGCTTCTTGAAGAAAAAGCAATAAGAATAAAGAATAAAAGGCATGAATTGGGCTTGAAAAAATTGCATCCAGGACAGGTGCAGCTCGCCTTCTACAAAGGCACTCACAGGTAAAACTTTGCATCCCCTGCTTCCACTGCACCCATTGTCAGGACATCCCTTATCCACATCACCCACTTACATGGCTTAGATGAAGTCTTTTCCGGGAACTCTCCTTTTCCAGTGGACACTAACCCAATAGGACGCCTTGTCACTTTCCCCAAACTTGTATTGCAGGCTTGTATAATGTCTTTGAGATTTTAACTGGGATGATGGGGGTTTTGTGCACATGTTTAATAATATTGATGATGAGATGTGATTGAGATTGCTATGATCCCTGTGACTTATGAGCCCCTGGAGGGCATCGCTGTTAATGTGCAGGATCATGCCAGACGGACAGGTACCATTTTGGATAGGTACACATGGGGAGATGATCAGTTTAGACCTCCATGGGGCTGAAGAGCCCACCCGATGGATGCTGAGACCCCAACACGGGGAAGAGACAAGACAGAGGGGTTTGCACAGGAGAGAAGGAGGATGTCTTGCAGAGGCACCCCGACAGAGCTTGACCTAGGGGGTTGTTCCCTTTTCAGTGGAACGTTGGCCTTGGAAGGCCTAGGACGTCATCCATGAGATCCATGACGTCATCCTTGCTTCATGGATGCTTTGGCAGATGCATAGGGAAGTTTGGCACGTGTGGTAGCTTGTAGAAGCCCAAGGAGGGCTAACGTTTTGCTCCTGGAGGCTGCATTTGCCCTAGAAGGGGCTAACGTCACCCTAGAGAGGGGATGCCGTCTCTCTTTTGCTTGATTAGGGTTTTATTTCAAGCATTTAATGTAAAACAATATGATTTTAGTATTTTGGCCTTGTCGACCTTTTTCATGACCTAAAAAGTAAAATTAGATCATGGTATTATATAAATTGAGGATTTTTACCTTCATTTTTTCATCATCTTTCACTCACTCATTAGTGAGGTGTGAAATTTGCGCTACACTTGGAGTTCTTGGCTGAAATTGTGAGGCACACTTGTTGAAGGAGGTCTTTTATTGGCATTTTTGGCATTTATCTTGGTGGAAGGTGTTACAACTAGGGTTTGCTACTTGATTTCTTGGTTAAATGTAAGTGAATTTCTGCAAAACTTCTTAATTGAATGGTTGTTGTATTGTTTTTCTTGCATTTCTTGTTATAATCCGCTAAATAAACTTTAGGTGACAAGCACACATTGTAGGTCCTTGTCTCATGTCCCCATCAAGGTTTTAAGCCATTTTTCTTTGAAGTGAGATAGAGCCTTGCCTTAGCAACACTCTATTCTTCCTCTTCCATGCTAGCCGTTTTCTTATTGAAGTTAAGAAGGAGAAAATGCATCAAGGACTAGTTCCCCTACACCTTGGTGAGCCGTTTTTCCCTAGGGTTTTCCTGGTAAAGCCTTGCCATAGCAACACGTTACCTGCAAAACCTCTTGTCTTAGTCTTATGCAATCTTTTGAGCTATCCGTTTCGCCATTGAGCTAAGAAAGGAGGAGAGAGCACCGAGGCCTAGTTCCCCTACACCAAAGTGAGCCTCTAACCCCTAGGCTTTCATCCCTGAGGCCTTGCCAAAGCAACACCTCAAGGTTTAACCCTCCTGTCCTTAGTTCTACTATTATCTTTTGATCCTTCAACTTGGATCCTTCTTTTGACTCTATTTTACCCTAGGAACGCATTGATCTAAGGCCTAGCGTGTGAGTACTTTGATCGAAACAACTTCAAATACTTTGAATAAACCCTAACTATTCTAACCCTAGCCTAAGACTAACCCTACTAACTAATTGCTGCCGTCATATTTTTGCTATTAACATCATTGTGCAACTACCGTTTTACTTGTGAGCAATTGAATGGTTGTTTAAGGCATTATCTAAATGATGTGTTGATTGTTACATTGAATGCCACGTTCCTTTAGCATTTATTGAAGAAGTGATATTGTACATCATTGCTATCATATAAACATTGACTTCGCCAATATTTATTGTTCAATTGCTTATATATCAGATAGTCATTGATTATATGAAGTACTAGCCACTCGAGTAAGCTTGCATATATATATCTCTTGTTGCTTTGTCTCGGGCAGGTACATCTCCTTTTTTGGTTATACTTCTCATGATTGGCCGATTAATCGGACTATTTTCTTGGTGGTGACTTCTGAGGGGGGAATTTATCTTTTATCCTTAAATCGTTTGCCTTCTCAAAACCCTAGGTCACTGGGGACATCTCCCTTGGGCCTTACCTCCCTAAAGAGAAAGTACCTTCCTATTGAGGTGTCATTGGGTGGGATTGGTTCAGTTACGCTAGTTTGTTTGTTTACATCTATCTTTTATCCTAACTACAAACTGTGCGATAACAGGGTCGAATTCTCTTCTAGGGTATTTCAATATTTGTTTAATGGATCTCTTGCTTCCAGAATCTTCTCTGCATCTAAGAAAGGTCATCTAGGAGGGAAAGATCCTCCCGCAGCTAGCAAAACATCAACAAAACTTTTCAAGTACTCCATCTTTTGACTTCAAGAAATAAACCCAAGTCTTACGAGAGTAATCATTAATAAAAGATACATAGTATACATACCCTCTTAGAGAGGTTGATGGCATTGGACCGCATACATCTGAGTGGACAAGTTCCAGAATTCCTTATGCTTTATTGTCGCTCTTTGGAAAATGATTATTTATGTTCTTTCCTTGTGTACATCCCTTGCATACACCTCCATGATCAACCTTTAGTTTTGGTAAACCTGTAACTACCTTGCTTACATATGGTAAGGCTTTGTAATTGATGTGAGCTAGTCTTCCATGCCAAGGTTCGCAAGGACTTTCAGTAGAGTGAGTCAAAGCTACATGTGAGTGACCCTTTAACTTGTACAAACCACCTTCTTTTATTCCAATAACAACTGCATCTTCCATTGTTTTTCTTTTAGACCATGTTATCCACCAAGTTGCACTAGGATGGACTTGTAGATGAGCCGCCAAAGATTGAACAATGACTTGTTCAAAATTCAGAGTTCAGAAGTCTAGTAGGCTAATATGGCCCCCTTTTAACTTTTTTTACTGTTATCGCACAGTTTGTAGCTAGGTCAAATGGCTATGAAGTAGAAGGCCAAACTGGCGTAACAGGAACCTATCCCACCCAATGTCACCACGATGGGGAGGTTCTTTCTCTTTAGGGAGGTTAGGCCAAGGGGAGACGTCCCCGGTAACCTGGAGTTTTGAAGAGGCAAAAGTTTAAAAATCAAAGTAAAGTTCCCCCTTCATAGGTCACCACCAAAACAGATTGTCCTGGCTAAACAACCAACAATGAAGTGTAGGCCCAAAGAAGAACACATACTCGAAACAAAGCAACAACAAACAAATATATATGCAAGCTATGATTCAATGGGTTAGTACTTCATAAGACTATCTGATATCAATGTATAAGCAATTATAACAATAAATATTGATGAAGTCAATGTTTGTTAATATAGCAATGAAATAATATCACTTCACCAATAAATATCAAGATGATGTAACAATCAATGTATCGAATCAATCCCTCATTCAACAACTGCTTTAAACACCATCCAATTGCCTAATAAATGAAAGCTGTTGCGTAAAGATGAAATAACCAAGGGTGACGTCAACCTTTTTAGGGTTAGTAGTTAGTTAGGGTTTCAATTTAGCAAAGAGTTTGAGAGTTTGTTTGATCACTTTCACTTCAACGCTGGAGGCTTAAGATCAATGCCTAAGGGTTAATGGAGTCAAAAAGGTGAAGGACGCACAAGTTGAAGGGGACGAGATTTAAAGGACAAGAGGGAAAGGTTTCAAGGTGCTGCTAAAGCAGGGCCTTAAAGACGGAACCCTAGGGGAGAGAGGCTCACTCTAGTGTTGCTAAAGCAAGGCCTCATGCTCTCTCCTCCTTCCTGGCAAACAACTAGCTCAATGAAAAGCAAAATCAAGACAAGAGAGGTTAAAGAGGGAGAGTGTTGCTAAGGCAAGGCTCTTTCATCCAACCCTAAAAGAAAACGACCCTAGGTGTAGATAACCTAGGCTTGGGACGTCCTCTTCCTCTTGAAGTTCAAAGGTACGGCTAGCTTAAGGGAAGAAGAAAGAAAGAGTGTAGCTATGGCTAGGCTCTCTTCTTCTTCAATGGCTAAAAGGTTTTTTTATCAGGGGACATGAGACAAAGACCTACTTGTGTGTTTGTCCCCTAGGGTTTTGATTCAACAATATTTATAAATAGATGGAAGAAATTAAACTACAACCATTCAATCAAGAAGTTTTGCAGAAAAATACTTACAAATCATCAAGAAAATAACCATGCAAACCCTAGTTGTAAACCTTCCTTCAAGAAAAACACCATATAATGCCAAAAATCTCCTCCTTAAACAAGTGCGCCTTCCTCAAATCAGCCAATAACCCCAATAGGGCGCAAAAATCAGACCTCACTAGGAGAGTGAGTGATGTGTTATGTCAAAATGAGAGTGAAAACCCTCAATATATAGTGTATCAATGACCTTAATTAATTTTAGGTCATAAAAATGGCCGACAAAACCAGAATACTGTTTTTACATTAAATTGTCAAATTAAAACCTTAACTGAGCTGAAATAAAGGTAAAATCCCCTTCAAGGGAGGCGCTAGCCCCTTTTAGGGCAGATGAGACATCCAGGAGCAAAACGTTAGCCCCCAGGGGCCTTCTCCATCATGCCACACGTGCCATTGCTGCCCAGTCTGCCTCCAAGAATGACCATGAAGCTGGATGATGTCATGGTGAGGATGGGGACGTTCTGAGCCTTCCAAGGCCAATGTTCCACTGAAAATGGGTCATTCCCCCTAGGTTGGGCTCTGCCAAAGTGCCTCTGGTGAAACGTCCTCTTCTTCTCTGGTGCAAAACCTCGATCAAACACTGTCCTGTCTCTGCCCCTCTGACGAGGTCTCAACAACCATTTGATGGGCTCTTCAGCCCCATGGAGGTTCGAATTAATCATCTCCCCATGTGTATCGGTCCAAATGGTACCTGTCCGTCGGGCATGGTCCTGCACATTAAAAACTACGCCCTCCATGGGCTCATTAGTCACAGGGATCATAGCAATGTCAATCACATTTCATCATTAATATTATCAAACATTGGCATAAAAACCCTGATATATCAGTCAATAGCTCAAAGATATTACAAAAACCTACAATACAAGATCGAAGAAAAGGACAAGACATCCTATTGGGCTAGTATCCACAAGAAAAGGGAAGTTTCCGAGAAGGTTTCATCCAAGCCATGTAAATGTGGTGATGTGGCTAAGGGATGTCCAGACATGTGGGTAAAGTGAGAGCCAGGGATGCATAATGTTATCTGTGGGTGCCTTTGTAGAAGGCGCGCTGTACCTGTCATGGATGCAATTTTTCCAACCCATTTCTCTCCTTTATTATTTCCTTTTATTTTCTTTTATTTTCTTCTTTTCTTTTTATTCAAGGGCTAACCAGAGGACACTGCCTTGGCATGGTGACCAGAGCTGATAGTGTTATCCACAAGTACTTTCATAGAGATGATAAGGCTGGCTCGTGATGAGACCCCCTTTCCCTTGGCCATGCAACCAAAGGTCACTGCCCTGGCGTGGTAACCAGATGGTGGCAATGTCATACTGTTAGGTACCCATGAACCTAAGAGGCTGGCTCGTGATGATACCCCCTATCCTCTTGACTAGGTTTTGCTTATATCTTCTGGGTTCCTCTTGTTTCTTACTGAGAGGCCTTTTATTGCCTTCTTGGGGATCCCTGGGCGAAACATCTCGAGGTTTCATTTCTAGGCTTTTATCTTTTACTAGTTGCTTTTACCTTCTGGGCCTTTAGCCTCTTCTTCCCACAAGATAAGGTGCAACCCTACAAACAGGTCAGTCCAACGCCCAGACAAGGGGAATGGGATAAATGAGCGGGAGATAAGATGAAAAAGTGGTGGTATGATGGGAGCGGACGATGGCTCTTCAGAAATCCTCCCGGTGGCAAACCAAAACCTATGGGTACAGGCTTGCTAGGGCACCCTGTCAATCTCCCCAAACATGGTCAAGTGGGCTAATGTAAGATCCAAGTAGTTGTCAGAGATAAAAAGAATCAGATGCATATATCTAAAGGTTATAATGATCAAAAGTGACACATTCCATGATACCTGGACCAATTACCTCATGGAGCAAGAGCCTTCTCCGATACAAGACCAAGCCGATGGTGATGGATGCTACTGCTACCGACAAGACGAATCTGATGAAAGAAGAAAATGATGGGCCCTCCAGGGCCATGCTCAGGTCAATCTTGCTCTTGGTACTCCATGTCTAGAACCTGTGGGCCTCGAGACATGATCTCCTAGTTATCCCTAGAAATCGGGGATAACGTTTACCACATTTCCATACCCAGTGGGAAATTGTAATAAGAGGTGTTGCATGATGAAATTTGTAAAAGGTTTAGGCACCTAAGGCTTAGACATGAGTTGTTACTTTGGAGTGTTTTTTTTACTTGTTAATTATATTTTGTTGTCCAAGCAATTTATAATTTCCGAGTTTTTTCACTCAATTTCTCCAAAGTTGGAGTATGTACTCATGACTAGGCCTTGGCATGGTCTTCTAAACCTGGTGTCTAATGTATATTACCATGTTAAACATTCTCCTAAATTTTTATGGAAATGTGCTATGTCCCCCTTAGGTTTTATTTTTTATTTTTCCAGTTAATAATTTTATTTTTCCGTAAAACGGAATATTTTAATTGTAATTTAAAGTTGTATTAAAAAAGTGGTACTAGGAGGCTTCATATACCTCGGGGGTGCTCATTTTTGAACCTAGAGCACCCACTTTATCTATGTACCCACTTTTGTGAGTGAAATTAATGATTTTAATCACTAAAAAATCAATTTTACTCACAAAACCCAAAAAAGACATAAAAAATCAAGAAAACCAGCAATGCTATTTTTTACCAAACTTGTCGGGAATATGTTTTCTCTTTACCCATTGACCAAGAGACAATTTTTGAGTTAATCTAGGGAGATGGACGAGTTCCTTGGTGTAAGGTGGCAACCTATGGGTGAGGAGAATCTTCTCCCAAGTGAGTCACACCCCTCTTGAGCCAAGTGGTGCGCACTCCCTTTTTCAAATGTGAAAGAATTGGTGGAGGTTGAGTGAGGTGGCTCCCTTGAGCAAGGTGTCACCTCCTCCTTCCTCCTTTTCTTGCAAGTAGCACACAAACTCACACTTGGAAGCTTTCTTCTCAAAAGTGGTGTGCCCCCCCTCACCAAGTAGTGCACCCTCCTCCTCTTGACTTGCTTCTCTTTGGTTATAAAATAAAGCATTGTCCCATTTGCTAAGCTAGTTGGAGCTTGGGAATTGTGCTTGTGTATCATTGTATTGTATCATCATTGTGAATTGGAATAAAAGGCATTGGAGACTACATTCTTGTGTTAATTTCATGTGTGGAGCATCTATGTCATGTGCTATTTTGTGAGGTAAAATTTGTTATTTGTTTTCTTGTTTCATTTGTTAGTAAGTGGCCTTCTAGTGGAGCTATCTCCAAGTAGAATAAGATTAGAAAAGCTAGCTTGCTTAATAATCTTATTGCTTATGTACATTTGAATTTTTTATAATACATATTCATTTAGCTTAATGTTTATGTCTTTATGAAACATTCTATGTAGGTAGCACCATTCTACTAATATTTGTTGGCAAGAGATCTATAAGTGTTACAGGTTCTCACACTTGAAGAGGAGATTGGGCTTGCTTGCACCTATCTTTGTCTTCAAGATCTAAAAAAGGACATAGTCCCTCTTTGATCCATCAACAAGACTCCATTGCCCAAGATTCCAAGAAAGTCCAAGCACTTCTTTCCTCTCTTTTTCACTTTATAAAATTTCTGTTTTGGTTACTTACTTTAAGTACGTATAAAGTAAAAAGTTGTTGATTTAAAAAGTTGAATTTATTCATTACTTTGTATGCTTTAAAAGCAAGTAGTTTAGATCTCCTTTTGCAAAAGAAATATCTACTTTGATCTAACTTGCTAGTTGCTATCTTTAGGCATTTTCAAAAAAGTATTTTAAAACTAAAGGTAGTTTCATTCTTAAGAGTTTAAATTCCAAATTTGGGCATCCTTGTTATTACTTTATGTTTTGGGACAACAAGTAATATCATCAATAAAAGGCTATTTCTTAGCTAGTTTAGACTTCCTTTTTGCTAGTTTATCATAGATTCTTACTTGGAAATATTTTGGGCCTTTTCTACTAATAACCAAAGACACTCTTAAAGTGTTTTGACCATCTTTGCTCTCTTTTTGTTTGTTGTTTTGTGCAGGTTGTTGAATAAACAAGGGGGGATTTTGCCCAAATTTCACTGATTTGGAGCATTTGGGATTTCCAAGAGCACCAAGTATCTTCCTAAGATAGTTGTACATTGTAATAAACTCGATCCATCATTATAAGGATTCATATCTCTATTCAAAGAGATCCAAAGTCTCTTAAAGAGACCGTTGTAACTGAATTAATAAAATAAGTGAGCCAAGGGAGGCCTCACTTTGTGTTTCCTCCTAGGGTGTTGGTGTTGTGGTTTTGGAGCAATTTTCTCATTTAGTTTTTCTCTTTCTTTAAAACATAAAACAAAAAATCACATAGATTAGATTTCGATTTGGAAAGTAACACTTTAATTGCTAGATTAGATGCAATTTTTGTTTATGCAATTTCAAAGTTGGAAATAAACCGTCTCCTCAGCTCCTCGCAAGAGGCTGGTCGGTGAAGACTTAGTAATTAGAAAACATTTCCTTTCAACAATTTTCTTTCTTGTTTAAAAAAAACAACTCCCCTCAGCTCCCAGTGTTGTTCCTGACCCTTCCAGTTGCTAGCTTGTCTCGATCTTCTAGGAGTAAGTTTCATAAATTTTGGGCTGGTCAGTGCGGATAGATTAAGAAGGAAATCCTTAAGAAATATTGCTTCAGTGGAAACGTAAGAGAGTTTGTGTAATATTTCTAGCAGGAACTTTGAGATCTAGGTTCTCCCTGTCGGATCTCTCGCATTCTCTTGGGCTTGTGTGCAAACTCAGAGGGACACTCTACCTGTTGGATATTTGGCAAGCTCAACCTCCACTTTAGGGATGTTCTTTGAAGGGACAAATCTAGATTAGCTCTCAGAATTTTATTTTGCAAATAAAATTTACCTCATTAATCTACCATCAAAGAACAATTTAGTAAAACATGCGATCTACAACTTCCCACGATACTTTTAAGGCACTGCTCTCATTAGTAGTCATTACACAACTTACAAAGCCATTTGCTTCAAGTTCTTTACTTTTTAGTTATTTATTTAAAGTATTTCATTTTACTTGCATCTGTTATCGTGAGTATCCTTTAAATGCAACTATCTTTTTATGTATCTTGTGGTAGTTGATTGATACATGCTCTAGAGTAGATTTGTTTTATGTATTGTCTTTTCATAATAAACTCCTAGATTTCTTTCTTGTACTTAGATTAGTTCAAGCCTTAGATTATTTCTTTAGGGACTACGCCCCTTGGCTTCGCTAGGAGTTGGCCTAGACAGAGGAGTTGAGGATTAGGTGACAACACCTTAACTCTAACTTGCCCCCAAGGACACACCAAGTGGTTTGAAGATTACTTCCACGTTACCCAAGTGTGTATAAAGGCGGCAATAGACCACATAAGAACTTCACCATCTATGAATGCAACCCTGAAACCTTTCTTATACAGGGTTGAAATAGAAAGTAAGTTCTTTTTCAAACCTGGTACATAGAGTACATCCTTGATTCTCATTGGAGTTCCTAAATCAAGTTTGTAGATGGCTTCTCCCATTCCTTTGATTGGGTACGGATAATCATCTCCTAGTGAAAATTTTTTGGGGGAGTCCTTCTCTATAAGTCTGGAGAGAGTGTTCTTCTGACCTGTCATGTGCTTAGAGGCACCACTTTCTATGAGCCAAGTATCCTCTCCAGGTGTCACAGATCTTGAGAGAGTGGAAAACAAAACATATTCTTCAATCTCATCTTTAGCTAACTTGTTGGGTGGCTCATCATCTTCAGCTGGATGGGCATGATGTCTTTTGTTATTTCTCTTCATGTATTCTTCCCTTTTGGCACGACAATTCTTAGCAATGTGTCCCATCTTATCACAATGATAACATTGGTAGGAGGAGAAATCTTTTTGCCTTGTTTGACCTTTATGATATTTCTGGAATCTCTTTGGAGAGTGAGACACTTTATGAAACTGAGTCTACTTTTGAAAATGAGACTTTCCCTTTCCACCCTTAGCATGAGCAGCTAGGGCTTGATTTTCATCTCTTAATAGGATGACTTCTTGGTTGGCCACTCTTGCTTCTTCTTGAACACATTCTTCCCATAAACTGTCAAATTGGAGTTTCTCTTTTCTTGCACAAATAGTTCGGATGAAGGCATCCCAAGGTCTTGTGAGACCATTAAGAGTTGTCATCACGAGTTCATCTTCATCTAGGTTGTCTCCAATTGCCTCTAATTATTCCTTGAATTGAGAAACCCTAGAGAAATAGTCTTGAATTGTTTCTCCTTTTTTGCATCTTTGTATTCTTGAGTTGGGTTCTCAAGTTCATCTTCCGGTTGATGTTCCTTCCTTCATACATTCTGGTTAGGGCATCAAACATATCTTTTGGAGTATGTTTAGAAGACACTTGAGGGATCAAGTGGTCTTTAATGGAATCTGCAATTATTCTTTTATCCTTAATCACATCCTTCTTGTACTTCTCTTTGGCTGCATTTTTTTCGGGTTTCGGTATATTTTCTTTTATGAATTTTGCAAGACCATTCTCTTCAAAAAAGAGTCCAGTTCTGTACTTCTAGGCACGAAAATTTTCCACACTTTCTAACTTGTCAACAAGCTTGGTTCTTGCAGACATCTTGACCTGGAGCTAAGAAAATGACCAGAAAATGAAAGTGCTCAAAAAATGAAATTGAGCTTACCAAGAGATGTGCTGGGTTGAGGTAAGTTTGTTGGAGATGACTGTTTTTGAAAAATCCAAGTTTTACCCCTTGAAACTGGACTTGCACACTTCTGTATAGGTGCTTTTGGTACTGGTTATGGTTTTCTCGTACTAGTCAAAACTAGGGTTTGACTTTTTGAAGAATCCCACCACTGAAAAATTTTGCTCAATTTGTCAAAATATGCACTAGGGCAGGGTGCACTTCCCAAGGTGGTTTTTGGT
>ML777429.1:1366764-1381212 GCA_009831015.1 Picea engelmannii | reverse complement strand
ATCAAAGTGTTGTACCATGTAAATAAAAGTTTTATCTCCTAGCAAAGCCCCACCATGATAACAACAAAATATAAGCTCCACTTAGGCTTGAACCTAGGCGCAATACCATCAATGGACTAATACATCAAAATCATCAACCAACCTTAGGAAAAGGCTAGATCATTAAGGAAACATATAGTACCTACCCCCTCTAACTCAAACTTAAGAAAAAATACATCAACAAGGGTATTGATCATCATCAAACACATTCCCCCATAGGTGATGTCTAGTATCTCAATGTTATATCTCCTAGGAAATTTACAACAAGGAAACTTGCATTACCCCACCACACCAACACCATAGGAGAACCTAGGCGCACCACCATCAATGGACTAATACATCAAAATCATCAACCAGCCTTAGGAAAAGGCTAGATCATTAAGGAAACATATAGTACCCACCCCATTTAACTCAAACTTAAGAAAAAATACATCAACAAGGGTATCGATCATCATCAAACAAATTCCCCCCTAGGTGATGTCTAGTATCTCAATGTTATATCTCCTAGGAAATTCACACCAAGGCAACACACATTACCCCACTACATCAATGGACTAATACATCAAAATCATCAACCAACCTTAGGAAAAGGCTAGATCATTAAGGAAATATATAGTACCCACCCCCTTGTTGATTTTTCAATAAGCAAGGTTAAGCATGAAGTTCATTCCATTTTTAGCATTTAACCATAACCATTAATGTTGCAACAACCAAGATCACAAGAAGAAGCACCATGCACAAGAACACAAGAAGTATCCTGGGAGACCCTTCTCAACAAAGGAAGAAAATCCAGCCAAATCCTTTGCTATATTCTTCAAGAGAAAGACCTTCACCACCAAGAAAACCTAGCACACAAGAGGGTGCTCAAACCCTAGAAGACTAGCGCCCAAGAGAGGTGTGCACTTTTCCCAAGGAGGTGTACTTGCTGAAATTTCCAAACTCACATGAAAGATATGATTCCTCAATGGGGAATTTACCTTTACTTATGCTAACTTGAACCTGTCAACAGAAGTGTCTATTGGCACAACAGGGCCGACCTCACTAGCTTATAATATAATTAATATTAACCAGATTAATTATCTTTTTCATTAATTACTAATCACATTAAGGTGGAGCCGACCTGTACCCTTTACATTACAATTAGGGTTACAGGCAGGTCTGACTCTTGAACAATATAGCAAGGGATCTGATACACCCACTAGTGCTCATCCAATAGGGGCACATCCATAGGGATGTCCATATCTCTAGCTCATTGCATTACACAGAAGAACCAGTTCTTCACACGTTCACCTGTGCTCGTCCACAGGCACGTCTACTCAACAGATCTTTTTTCCCACTGCATCACACAGGAGAGTCATCTGGAGTTTCTTGTCAACTCTGCTGCTCAGAGGAGGCTAATACATAATCTTCATTTATGTTCTCATAACGATGCACCCAACACTTTGGGATTTCACACGTTCACCTTGTGCTCAACCACAGGCACGTCCAACTCAGCAGATCGTCTTTCCCACATGATCATCATCTGGAGTTCTTCTCAACTCTCTGAATGGAGGAGGTCATCTCTACGTTCGAGCTTTGTCTCAAATAGGAACCACGTACCCTTCTCTGGGGCTTTCTCTCAGGTTTGTAAGCTGGAGAAAGTCTCACATCGCTGCAATGATCCACATCTCATAGGTTTGTAAGCTGGAGAATGTCTCACATAGCTGCAATCATCAACACCCCTCTAACTCAAACTTAAGAAAAAATACATCAACAAGGGTATTGATCATCATCAAATACATTCCCCCCTAGGTGATGTCTAGTATCTCAATGTTATATCTCCTAGGAAATTCACACCAAGGCAACGCGCATTACCCCACCACATCAACACCATAGGAGAAGGGGACAAAGAAGTGCTAGCCCCATCCAATAATCAAGTATGCATCTATAACACATCCAAAACATGAAGACCATGTAGAACACCCACTCCTCCTAGTGACAAACCAACATGATAACATAATCATACAAAGTCACTAGGATGCTCCAAGAAGAAGATAACACATGAAATAGCAAGCATTCACATGTCAAGAGAGTCATCCAAATGCCCGAAAGTAGCATCCACAACCATGAGAAGATCATCAACCATGACCGTCCACCAAAAAAAGGTGAGATCACTCCCAAGATTTCCCCATCAAATGACCAACTGCCAAGAAGAGGAGAGGCTCCATGAAAGTGTATCTCCCCCAAATCCATCAAAAGCTCCAAGGTCCTAACAACAAACTTCGTCATTGTGATGAAAATTACAATGTGGAACCTCATACAATAAGAGGTGTAAAGGAGTGAATATTGGAAAAGTAAAAAATACCACTCCTAGTGTGAACTTGTGATTTCTGCATGTTTTTTAGATAGATCAATATTCTTTTCCATGAAGGATAGTGCCTACTTTTATTCTGTAGTAGTCTGTACTAGCGCTTTTTGTGGATTAGCTTAGCCCATTTCAAAGTTTCCTTGGAGGACAAGCAAAGCATATTGAGGCCTACCATTAGCCTAAGAGAGACTCGGATATAGAGGACATAAATCAGCATGCATTGGATCTAATTTTGTGCCTTGGAGAGCAATTATAAGAAATCCCTTCTATCTTTGGAGGATGGTTTTATTTAGAAGAGCAGCCCATCAATAGGTGAAGGATCAAGTATGAGAAGAGAAGCAAGGAGAAGAATAAATTAGAGATTCCCTTAGTCACGATGTTTGGTGAATTTCAAGGTTGAAATTTGAAATTCGAACTTCAACCGTAAATGAACTCCAATCCGATTTATTTTTATTATTATTTTAATAAATTTATTCGAATTTGAGTTTTAAAAGGTATAAAAAAGCAAAAAAGCTAATTTGTAAAACCTAACCTAAACCCTCTGCTTTTAACAATATATCATCTTCTTGAATTATATGTTCAACTTTTTTCTATAATAATTTCTAAATTTTTTTAACATGTAACTATCCACCCCACCCTCCATCTCGTTGGCTCACCAAAGGCTCCAATCAACAATTGGCTCATGAAAAACAAACATGTCACAAGTGGGAGTTGAACCTAGGTGGAGAGGATAACTTCTCCTTTCAACCACCCTAGCTAGTGCTAATTGACTAAATATATGTTCAATATTGGGATGTGATTTTCATTTTTATCATATATGTCTAATGAGTGGATGGAATTTATTTAGATATTTACATTTGAAAATTTTGAATTATAAAGTTCCTCTAACATAATGCCAAATTTTATTAAATAGTTTGCACTGCAGAATTTTTGTTGAACTTCAAGGTTATTGAACTTGAAGACAAACTCAAACTGAGTGACTTAGGTGGTGTGTATGGTTTTCATCTTTTTTTTTTTTTTAATCTGTCTTCTAGGGTTAACCTTAGAGTTTGATGATGCTTTAGGGGGTCTTTGTAAATCAACAAGCTCTTGAGTAGTGACTATTGTTCTACATTTCCTTTGATTCCTTGGGACAAGCTAGTCTTGATTTGTAATAGAATTATGTAATTGTATCTTTGATTAACGAAAAACAAGTTGTCATACTGTGAAACCCCATTCAAAGCAGAATGCCATCTTTGCTTTTTGGATTCAGTGTTTAGGGATTTTAATTAGCAAGATTTAATCTATAATTACCTAATTTATTTTCAAATTTTCATTTTTCTTCATCACCCATTGGACTGGGCTCCGGTCACCTTTAAAAATCTGAATTTCAAGTTCAAAGTTTCTCTTAGGGATGGCCCATTGAAACTAGGAAGAACTAGTTTCCATTGGGATATTCCCCTCGATAATAATGACTATATTGATTTGTAACTTAACAATTGATTGGTCCATGATCTCTATTTAAAGAGTGGAGAGGGTCATTTGTTGATGATCAATTGTGAGAAACTCATGTAATTTTTTTTCCTTTTGTATTAGTTTATTGCCTCAAGTGGTCGTGTTGGCTTGGGCCGTGGATTGTTTTCCCCTTTGAGGGTTTTAACTTTTAACCATGTTTATACATTGGTGTACTGATTTTTGATCTATTTTTGTGAGCAATTGCTTAAGGTTTTTGACCTGAGTGGAAATACCTTATTTATTGAACATGGTATCAGAGTTCATATGAAGACTTGCTTTCGTTGTTGATCGAGATTTTGAATTTGTGTCACTGCATGCATCAAAGGATTTCTGGATTCTACTATTTTTGTGCATTTCTGGACCAAGAGAGCCATTCCATTGCATCCGAAGCATTGCGTTCAGTTGAGAACACTTTTCATTTCACTTGAAAAGGTTTCCATTTGCCAAAGATACAACCATTTTTGTTAGATTCAGAGGTATAAAATTCCATTATGTTTTTTTTTAATACCGTGTAAATATTTCTATTTTTCTATTTCTATTTCTAGTTTGCTACCTTTTCAGTCTACATATGTTCTTTGATGTGCACCTCTTGCAACCTCTACAAACCAGAAACAGAGTGGAAAGTGTTTTTTTTTTGCATATGCTGTTTGCTATGTGCTTTATGTGATCGCAAGAAATAAAAAAACATAGATAAAACTTGCATTTTTCGGGTAGATTTATCGAGATCTAATCCCAATCATATCAAGTTTCGTTTTATTTTTTGAAATTTCCCTTGTTTTTGTCTGCAACTGTGTTGAAGCTTTTTGCAGGCAAAAATAAGGGTTTTTAGGTTAAGCACATAGTTGGAGGCAAAGAGGAAAAAAAAGAAAAAAGTGCCCTCTTTTTCTTTCATAACATTTGTTATATATTTTCCATTACTTGGTTGAAAGTTGCTTTATTAAATAAGAGGGATTGGGTTCAAGTCTTTTTTTTCATTAGGTTAATTTTTGAAAAAGGTCATGCAACTTTAGGTTATCACATAACTTTATTTTAAAGTGTATTTCACTTAAATTATAAAATTATAAAAGTGAATCGCTATAAAGTATCTTTAATGTTTTTTTTTAGTTACTTTTTTGCATGCAATTTTAATTTATAAAGTAACTTCATTGTAAAAGTGATTCTCACTAATTTTATAAAAGTGGGTCACTAATTGTAAAATTAACTTATTTGTAAAAGGGAGCTTATAGGAAAAGTTAGAGAAGGAGAATTTTTTTGCTTAGGAACCTCATTGTGCATTCATTACCATGTAGGCCAATCTCTCTCTGCCATGTTTCACTTTGGTTATCTTTTATGCCTTTTTAAAAAAGGGCGTAACTTTGACATTTGGAGTTTGTTTTTGGTGTCATTTTTTTCAAACTACCTATTTTTTCAAGAGCTTTCCATCTAGAAAATTAGTTTCTACTTTTGAAGCAATCTTACTTGCATATTAAAATATGGCTAGTCCAAGTGATCTTTTCCTTACCACTTCAAACTACTTCTCATGGAAATCTCGTATGGAGGATATACTGTGAAGTAAAGGACTTTACCGGATTACCTTGGGAAAAGAAACTCCCCCTATTGATGCCTCAAAGAAAGACAAATGGTATAATAAAAATGATGAAGCACATGGATTAATCAGAATGTCCATCTCCAATGATTTAGGGTTTGATTGTCAAGGAGTTGATAATGCAGATAACACTTGGACAAAGATGGAAACCATATTTAATAAACACAATGAGATTCGAGCCCACTAGCTCACAAATTGATTTCTTTCAATCCCATTAATTTATCTTGCATTGAAGATCATTTATCTAAGTTGGAAACACCTAGACCTTTACTTGCAAACTGTAACATACTAAAGAAGGATGACCAATGTATATATATTATTTTTGCTAAGCTTGGTAGTGCATGTTTTGTTTCTRTATCTACTTTTCACTCCACCATAGAAGCTCTGGGGATTGCTTACAAAGGACCCGCTCTTGAAGTTTTTTGTGATTCTTTGACTAGAGAGTAAGATAAGCTCATGCATCTTGGAGTGATTAGCACTGCAAGAACAATTAACAAGGCCCTAGTGCACAATAGAAGGATAAATCAAAGCATTTGAAGAAGCAACATCCTCACAACAAGCAAAATAAGGGTCCCAAACTCTCTTAGCTAGCTCCTACTCCAATGGTGACAAAGAAAGTAAATAGAAAAAAGAAGACTAAGAGATGTTGTAATTTTTGTGGGTGAGATAGTCATTTGGAGTCTAAATGTTTTAAGATGATGGAGGTCTTATAAGCAACAATGAAGATGCAGACCATCGATCTGTATTCTTCTTATAACTCTTCTTCTCATGGACATGCACTTTTCGCTTCGAGTTTTTCCTTCAATGCAACATCTACTGCTTCTTGTAATGAATGGCTTATTGATTGTAGGACATCTTATCATATGGCCAAGGATAAAGCCATTTTTTCTGCTCTTAATGAATGTAACACCAATCAAATATTTGTTGGTGATGATAAATCTCTTAGTGTTGTAGGGTATGGAACAATTCAACTAGATGATGGTTGTTTTAATGATGTGTTATGTGTTCCAAGTCTCTCCTGCAATCTTCTATCAATGTATCAAATCGTTCATTTAGGCAAAGGTAAAACAATAGAGTTTTCACTTCACCAAATTGTAATAAATGATTTAAAAATCGTAAGCATGTCCTAGAAAATGGAATTGTTGTTGATATTATCAAGTTGTACAGATTTCACAACTTTGGCTCGTCATCTTTTCCAGTAGTTTTTATTGCTTATAGTGATGACTTGGGAAAACTTCGCATTAGCTATTTGGTCATTTAAACTTTCCCTCATTACGAAAACTATGTAATTAGAATATGGTGACTGGTCTCCCTCGTTTTTTTTGTGGAGATGATGTTTATGTCGACTATGTTCTCAACAAATATCATCGAGATAGCTTTAACAAACGTGGCTCTTGGAATGCCTTGGCTCCCTTGTAGTTTGTTCATAGTGATTTGTGTGGTCCACTTCCTTCTCCTTCTTTCTTTGGGTTCAAGTACTTTGTAACTTTCATTGATGACTTCTCTAAACGCACTTGGGTTTATTTCTTAAAACTTAACAATGAAGTTTTCGATATTGTTTTGGCCTACAAGGTCCTTGTAGAAAAACATTTTGGACATCAATTGCAAAAGTTAAGAACACATAATGTAGGTGAAGATGTTAACAACAAATTTACAACTTACTCCACTGCACATGGCATTTAGATGCAACATATAGTTCCATATACACCACAACAAAATGGTGTTGTTGAGAGAAAGAATCACACATTAAAGGAAATGACAAATTGTATGATTTAATCTAAGGGTTAAGTCCTCTTTTTTCGGTAGAAGCCATCAATTGTGCCAATTACATAGTTAATCGCACTCCCATAAAGGCTTTAAGAAATATAACACAAGAAGAAGCATGGAGTAAAATTAAACTAAATGTAAGCCACTTTTGGGTGTTTGGTAGTGAAGCATGGATTCAGATTCTTGATGAGAAAAGGAAATTGTTATAGCCTAAAAATGAGAAGTGCATTTTTGTTGGATATTCTAAACATGTAAAAGGTTATAGACTTCTTCAACTTCGTTCCAATGAAATTATTATTAGGAGAGATGTTAAGTTTGATGAAGGTCTCTCGGCCTACAAGCCTAATTCAACGTTTGTGCCATCTTGTGCCTGCGGCCCATCTTAGACATCTGTGCCATCTTCTCTTCCCAAATTTTCTCTTAGTGATCCTATTTTGGTTTCTTCTTTAGATAATGACAGTTAGGATGAAAATCGACATCTTCCTGCTCACCTTCCTCCAGTTGGGTCCATTGAACATGAACATGAACTTGCACCAATGCCATCACTTCCCAGATGGGTCCATACAAATTGAGAAGCAACTGGTGATCTTGCCAGTGATTCTACAGATCAATGTCATACATGTTCACAATTCTAGTGAGCATCCTCTCTTTTGTCTCAAGTTTCAAAGACTCGTGATCCATAAACATTTGCAGAAGCTTCTAAACATCCAAATTGGGACACAACAGTGAATGAAGAATATCGTTCCTTAGTGGTGAATGATACTTGGGATCTTGTACCTCTTCCAAAAGGAAGAAACTAGTTATGTAAATGGGTGTATAGGACTAAGTATGCATCATATGGAAGTGTTGAATGACATAAGGTCCGGTTAGTTCCCAAAGGGTTTTCTCAAGTTGAAGGGATTGACTATAATGAAACCTTTGCCCCCATAGTCAAAATGAATTCCATCCACCTTGTTCTAGCCCTTACTGCTTCACCTAAATGGGAAACCCTTAGTTGATGGGTTCCCTATTCTGAAATGCACCAAGGGTCCATCAAATTGTGAGCAAATGCTAAGCAAAACTCTCCAATACCCCTCATATGCTAGATGTGCGCCCCCAACTAGTGAAAACATGCAATACCACCATGATGAACATATCCATCAATAATTACTAGGGTGTTCCGTCAATAAGAGCCATAACATCCCACATCATCGTCATCCAACCCCTTGGGGGGCTAGAAGCACCATACATATATGCAAGGAGTATTGCCATGATACTAACATAAGTCATATAAAGTAGCATGCATCATCAACAGCTATCCACTAACGTGCTGATTTGTCAATAAAAGATGTGCAACCACGAAGAGAGAACCCAGCCATGACAATCCGTCACAAAGGAGAAATGAGTCTCCTCCAATCCAAAGTACTCAAGCAACCCAATTAAAGTATCATCCACATGAATCTATAATCCTACATATACCTGTAATGTGTGATGAAAATCACATGTGTAATCCTCATGATATATGAGGGGTAACTTGCCCCATTATGTAGTTGTTAATGTTTAAAAATATATTGTTCAACTCGCTTAAATTTTCCAAAAAATAATAATTTTTGAGAGCTTAAATGAAACATTTTCTCCTCTATTTGGCAATTTGCTTTCTACCATGAGATTTTAATGGTCATTTACTCCATTCCTTGATGAAAATGAAGTGAAACTTAATTAGTTAAAAGTCAAGACTCTTTTTCCACAAAGCTTTGAAATCTCTTTTGTGATATAACGAGTAGAGTAGCTCCCTTTGAGATCATCTAAAAGGCATCTTTGTAAAGATGTTGTAAGGAGGAGGATTAGAAATAAATTAATGTGCCTACTTGTTTGAGTACTATCTGGTTCTCTTTGTGGCAAGTCTCAAGGCATCCGAGTTCAACAATCAATACTTGTTCTGCAAACATGGCTCGTAAGATTTTCTTGGCCAACGTATATATGTTTCCCTACATGCCCCTTTTGATATATGAAAAGGTCCATGAAAGACATTGGAAATCAATTTTGTGCAGCTTGACATGTCCAACACACGAATAAGTTACCGCAAACGCCACTCCTAGGTGTTGGAGATGTGTTTCGAAATGAATCTAGATCTGAATTTACCTTGGGAAAGGGAAGGATCTTTTTACGGATTGTAAACACTGGGGATCCATTGAAGCCTTGGATATGAGTTTGGTTACTATTCTGCTAGAAACAAATCACCAATGGATCCTCCAAAAAGATCAAATTTTTAAAATTAAAAAAACACATTAAAAAAAAACTTAAAATAAAAATAATTTTAAAACAAAAGTAGGAGGCCTTAAACCCAAACTTTTGCCTGTAAATTAATCCCTTCCCCCATTTTAAAACACACCAATTTGAGTTTTCCATAGTTGTTTTCATTTGATGTGTGCAATGTATACATATCCTGAATTTGTGCAATGCTTACATATTATGTCACTGCTTACATATAATGCCAATGTTACATGTCATCTACTTGGCCAAGACTCGAAAGTCTTCCTTAGTCTTTCCGAGTCTTAGATGGGCTGAGTACTTGCCTCGTACTTATCCATGAACTCGCCACTTGCCAAGATTTGCTAAACTCACCTCATACTCAGCTAAGACTAGCCTCATACTGGGCTGAGACTTACCCTTACCAAGACTTGCCCTTACCACATTTTGAGTTTTTTGTATTTTTCCCAGTCTTTAGTGTGTCTTTGCGGAGTCTTTTCTGAGTCACTGCGTCTTGCTTAGTCCCAGGCCAGCCGAGTCTTTGCTGAGTCCGAGTGTGACAACTTTAGTTTACACACTCATTTGGTACGTGTGTGTGCACATGTGTTATTTCCTGTTATCCAGATATTGACTTTTCAAAAAATCTGGTGGATTCATAACCAGAATCTAATCCTGGTAACTTGAATTTACTCAGATGTTAGGAAAATGTAATCCTTTTGTTTTTTTTATCTCTACCAATTTTTAACCTGCTAGTGATTTAGGGCATGGTTGATTGCAAATTTTGACATTGAAATTCGCAAGCCCAAGGTTTAGCAGGCATGCAACTCTTTAGGCATCAATCTCTCTCGATCTTGTGTTATTTTTTGATGTTCTCATTATTATTATAACCATCTGTTTCATCCGATAAATAGGAAGGGAACTTTATTTCTTAATGTCTTTATATCTTATCGAAGATAATTGATTCCAGGTTGTGAATAACCTAACTCAATATATTTCAAGTACAAAATATCATCTTGGAAAGAACCCTGAAAAGGATGTGCTGGACAATATTCCCAGGAATACAAAAGATGACCTTTTAGAGGTAACAAGCCCCAGGCTATTGCTGATATGTATTCTTTTGTTCTATAGTATTCATGAAATGGATTAAAATTGTAAATGAGTTTGAGCTAAAGCCTAACTATCTAGGAACTTCTTTGAAAATTGATATTCTATGATAATTCTGTTGCATTTCTTTTTTCACACAGCAATGGACAACAATTCAGGAACTGCTTCGACATTTTTGGGCTTCATATCCACTTACGTCTACATTCCTTGCCAATAAGGTAACCTTATTGCCTGTCATTTTGTCCTGATTAAGACTTGTTTCTTTATTAGTAGACTGGGAGGTCTTGTGTATTAGATCTGTCAAGGTTCTGGTGTTTTTGTTGGCTTATCGCCTCTGGTTAAGAAATAAATAAATCTCATTTTGGATTGATTCTTTCTTGCATTTCTTTGTGGAGATTCATTTTGCTCAATTTCTCAAAGTTCATTCGTTTGAAGCTTTGATCTTATTAATATTCTGAATCATGCATAAGGAATGTTGCTTTTTCCCTATTCAATTTAGAATTTTATAAGAGCTGCAGATTGCATGAATTTATTCTTTTCATATATGTCTCCTCTCTTCCTGTTGGTTTGTTTCCAACGTGAATGCATTTACTAATCCCATTGACTATGTTAACTGTTAGTGGGAACATTGTTTTGTTATGTTTTCTTCATGCTAAAATGTTTGCACATTCTTGGTCATTAGATATTGATATATTTGCTCAAACTGTATTAATGTTACTTGGAGTTTGAAAATTAGTCTCAGTTTCAGACATGATGAACTACCTACAGGTATTGAGGTAAAATACTAAAATGGATGAATCATTGCAGCTTATGTATTGTCCGAGGTGCATGGGTCATTCTATCCAGCCTTAAGCTTCACCTGTACCTGCAACACCACATCTAGATGACCTCGTCCACTGAAAAATAATTTCCACACCATCTGTACCCTTGCCACACCTGCTTCTGTGCTAACACCTGCATCTAGCTGCAACTAAGGAACTTTGTTTATTTTCCTTTCTCTTAATTTGTAAATTATTTTTTTATTGTCTGTCAATAGGGATACATGCCCATTAACAATGAATGCCTACATATATCCTTTAAGGCTCCAATATCCTCCCTTATGAAATGTTGTTGCCTGTACAACCTAGAATTACATTAATAGTCATCAATAGGCAACTGAAGTAGAGTGACAATCAACATGAAATGTTCTGCATGGGTATTTGGATACTGTTATCGCTCAGTTTGTAGCTAGGATAAAAGGGCTATAAGATAGAAGGCCAAACTAAGGTAAGGTTTTCCCCCTTCACAAGTCACCACCCAAACAGATAGTCCGGCCAAAGGCCAATTTAAGAAGTAAAACCCCAAAAGAAGTGTACCTGCCTGGAACAAAGCAACAACAAACTGATATGTGCAAGCTATTTCAATGGGTTAGTACTTCATAAGACTATCTGATAAATACATATAAGCAATCAGCAATAAATGTTGACGAAGTCAATGTTTGTCAATATCAATGAAAAGTTATAACACTTCACCAATAAATATTGGAACAATGTAGCGTTCAATGTAACCAATCAACAAGTTATTCAATTAATGCTTAAACCATCATTCAATTGCTCTTAAAACAAAACATTGCTGCATTAAAGATGAAATAGCCAATGATGACGTTAGCAACTAGGGTTAGTGAGTTAGTTAAGTTTTAGAAATTCAGAGAGTTTTGAGAGTGTTGTAATCAAGTTTCACTTCAACGTTGGGGGACTTTAGATCAGTGCCTTAGAGGGTAAATCGAGTCAAAAGTGAAGGACGCAAGGGTTGAAGGAGGAAGCCTAAGGGCTAGAGGGAAGAATTCTGAAGTACTGCTATGGCAGGGCCTCAGAATCAAAACCCTAGGGGAGAGAGGCTCACTCCAGTGTTGCTATAGCAAGGCCTCGTGCTCTCTCCTCCTTCCTTAGGTCAACTTGGCAAAAGAGCTAGCTCAAATGAAGCATAAAATCAAGACAAGAAGGCTTAATGAGGGAGAGTGTTGCTATAGCAAGCCTCTTTCATCAAACCCTAAAAGAAAAACGGCCCTAAGTGTAGATGACCTAGGCCTAGGACGTCTTCTTCCTCTTGAATTCTAAATGGTACGGGTAGCAAATGAGAGGAAGAAAAAGGAGTGTAGCTACGGCTAGGCTCTCTTTTTCTTCTTCAATGGCTGAAAGTTTCTCTATCAAGGGACATGAGACAAGGACCTACTTGTGTGCTTGTCACCTAGGGTTTTGATTTAGCAAAATTCATAAACATGTGCAAGAAATTAGACTACAACCATTCATTCAATAAGTTTTGCAGAAAAATACCTACAATTCATCAAGAAATAACCATGCAAACCCTAGTTGTAACACCTTCCTTCAAGAGAAACACCATAGAATGCCAAAAAGTCTTCCTTCAACAAGTGCACCTCACTTAAATCAGCGAAATACCCAAGATAGGGCACCAATTTCAGACCTCACCAAGTGGTGAGTGAGTGATGATGAAAAAAGGAGAGTGAAAACCCTCAATATATAGTGTATCAATGACCTAATTTACTTTTTAGGTCATAAAAAGGACGACAAGGCCATAATACCAAAATAATATTGTTTTTACATTAAATGCTAGACTAAACCCTAATCAAGCAAAAAGGTAAGACGTCACCCCTTCCTAGGGTGATGTTAGCCCCTATTAGGGCAAATATAGCCTCCTGAAGCAAGACGTTAGCCCTCATTGGGCTCCTCCAAGTTGCCACACGTGCCAACTGCCCTGTCCATCTGCCAATATGCTCATGATGACGTCATAAGCCTCCTAGTGACGTCCTGGGCCATCTAGAGCCAACACCCCTCTGAAAGTGGGTCAATCCCCCTAGGCCAAGCAATGTCGGTGTACCTCTGGTGGAACGTTATCTTCTTCTTTGGTGCGAAGTCTTTGATCATCCTTTGCCCTGTCTCTACCCCCTGATGGGGTCTTAGCATCCATCTGGTGGGCTCTTCAGCCCCATGGAGGTCTGAACTGATCATCTACCCATGTGTACCAGTCCAAATGGTACCTGTCCGTCGAGCATGGTCCTGCACATCAAAGGCTACGCCCTCCATGGGCTCATTAGTCACAGGGATCATAGTAATGTCAATCACATCTCATCATTAGTATTATTAAACATATGCATAAAATCCCTAATACATCTGTCAATAGCTCAAAGAAATTACACAAGCTTGCTATACAAATCTGGAGGAAAAGACAAGACGTTCTATTGGGCCAGTGTCCATTGGAAAAGGTGAGTTCCCAGAAGAAAACCTCATCAAAACCATGTGAGTGGGTGATGTGGTTAGGGGAAGTCCAAACATGTGGGTGCAGTGAGGTCCAAGGATGCAATGTGTTGTCTGTGGGTGCTTTTGTAGAAGGCGAGTTGTACCTGTCATGGATGCATTCTTTCCAAGCCCATTCTTGCCTTTATTCTTTTTATTCTTTTATTGCTTTTCTTTTTCTTTTTTTGTTCAAGAGCTAATCAGGGGACACTGCCCTGGCGTGGTGGCAGTGTTACCCACAAGTACTTTGACAGAAATGAAAGGCTGGCTAGTGATGAGACCCCCTTTCCCTTGGCCAGGCAACCAAGAGTCACTGCCCCGACGTGGTAACCAGCTGGTGGCAATGTCATACTGCTAGGTACCCATGGACCTAATAGGTTGGCTCGTGATGAGACCCCCTATCCTCTGCCTAGGTCTTGTTTTATTATTTTCTTTCGGGTCCCTCTAGTTTTTTGCTGAGAAGCCTTTTATTGCTTTCTCGGGGATCCCTGGGCGAAGCATCTCGAGGTTTTATTTTAATCTTTTATCTCTTACCAGCTTGCTTTTACCTTCTGGGCCTTTAGCCCCTTCTTCCCACGAGACAAGGTGCAATC